>PVJD01004702.1:0-130577 GCA_004026545.1 Mormoops blainvillei
CTTTAGCAAACAGGAAAATTAAATGATCAGAGCAACTTCATTATAACAAATGACATTGGCATAAACACCATTATTTCTATATTTGTCCTAAATTTGGAAGTCTTATAGAAGGACATTGTTTAGTTGGTTTACATAAGACATCTCTATAAAATACATATAATAATCAAATGCTATATAGACGGTCTGTATATATTGGTAATACATAACAGTCAATAAAATCATGAAAGAAAAATGAAAAAAAGGGTAAGAGCTTTTTCAATGTGTAACCCTGAAACCTAAAGCATTTGAAACTCAATTCCATGTGAAGGTTCAAATGCTGTGCTTTAGCTTAAATGATAGTACGCTTGTTTTCTAGCAAAACCTTTTCTTGTACCCTCCCCAGCTTACTTTGCTTATGATACGCTTGTCCCCACTTTTATTTATTACAAAGATTTTTCTTTCCACCTCTTAAGTCTCTTGGACTCATCTTTACCTCTCTGTATCATCAACCTATAGCTTGCCAAGCCAGGTCGTATAGCAGCCAAGAATCAAAGTCCCTGGTCTCTTTTCATAATCACATTGAATCCCTGGATAGCTATATACTTTACTCCAGAAGGAGGAGATTGTTTATACCTGGCTCCCATCCTTCCTTAGTTTGCATGATAACCAGACAATTATGCATTCTTGAGTTGAACCAGCTCACAAAATAACAAATGAGTAATGATACTTGGCTCTTGTTTTCCTTTTTTAATCTTAAAGGACATAATATGTGTTATCTCAGAGAATGTCAGTTTGCTGATTCAAATCTGGCCATGTGGTTGAATCCAGTTGCCCTTTATAACTCCACTTTTTATATAATGCAAATTTCTTTCACATTCCAAATAGCATAAATGAATGCATTTCCAGGGCCAAAATTGCAATTCCTGCCTGGATTCTTGTTGGGAACTACGCCACTCTCAGAATGAGCTTCTGTAGGCCATGCCCTTTTTCTTTCCATACTCCAGAGTCTTAAAACCTGGGGCATGTGGGACCCCCACATATTACCTGCCAAGGAGATGTTTAGCTGAGAGTTAACACAAATGCATGTATTTTTATTAAGTTTCAAAAATGAGGTCCTAATATTATCCTTTGTCAATCATCTACTTATTATTTATTAGATTTCTATAGCACATTTTCTCCAAAGAGCTCAATGTATCTTAAACACATGTTACAATGCACTTTAAATAGGTGTTACCAAATTTGGCATTATATGTGAGAAATACTGCTAAAATTATGAATTCCAACTGTAAATTATTAAAAGAATGAAAGGAAATTTCAGCACCATTTAAAAATTGTGTGTGTGTGTTTTAAAGGCTGTTAGCTCTGTCAGAACCTCTCTTTTGAAGGATTGCAGGGTTAGCTTTGAAACAGTGAACATTACCTATAAATATAGGCACTTAACTGATATTTGAAATGTTATGCAGTTTTTTGTTTGCAAAGGATTTGATGTTTCCTTTGATTTCTGGAAATACAACAACAGCCATTTCTGTCTAAATGTCAAATGACAGGCCCAACAGGCCTTGGATGTTTATTAGGTTGGACTTATAGGGGTCCCTGACTCTTTGTAGTTAATATGCTCTTTCTTTTCTTTCTGCCATCAGTGTTGAAGCGAGACTGAGCACAAGGCAGTTGTCATCAATGAGCTCTTGTCCCCTCAGAAGCAGAGGGAATTACTATCCCCCTCTTCTTAGAAGAGGAAAATAAACACATTATAATCTTTAAGTTAGAGGTAATTCAGAAAGTCAGAGGCAGGCAATGCCTTCTAATTTAGGGACATTTTCTCTTTCTTTGTCACTCCTTCCCCAAACTACAACAATAATAAAAGAAACCCCACAATCAAAGAACCGGCTCTGACCTCCCCATCCTAGAAATCCCAAATTGTGGGCTTCAGTTGCATTCCACCCGGTTCTTTTCTTTCCTCCCTTTTTTACTCAGGTGGATTGCTTTCAGTTGGGGCAGTCTTCATTCCACATGAGCTTTGAAATCATATCCCTGAATCTGTATAGAACGGCAGTAGTTCAAAGTATTAGTAGCAGCCTTCCATAGTAATGCTGCCATTAGATCATTATGGCTATTCTAAGGTTCTGCCTGTGAGCATGGCATGAATTTTATATTTGGAAATAAAATCCTCCAGGGATGCCACAAAGCTGCACGCCGGCCTTGCCCCTTCTTGCCGGGCTGTTGGGATTGGCTGCCCTGCTTCGGTCTTGTGTTACGCAGAAATAAGTCCTGCCGTGTTTGTTTCACATAAGAACCCCTTCAATTTGTTTATAATGATCTGAATGATATTATTAGGTGAACAAAGCCACTCAATGGTGACATTTATTAACCAGTCATATCATCTGTGTTTAAATCTCCTATTACATTTCAGGGAAATTGTGTGAACCTAACTCCAGCATAACTTTTCTTTGGGGACCATTGCTTTGAATTGAGTTTGAAATAAAATAGAAGAACATAGAAAGCAGGTTTTATTTCCAGGACAGCATTTCACTTAAGAGATTTAGACTGAGCCAGATTATGTATAGAGTCCCACAGAAAGGCAGATGTTGGAACTCCTCAGCCTGGCACTGGCTGTATGTCTGTCCGCATGAGTTAGGGAGGGTGGCTCATTTTTTAGAGAGGCATGTAAGAATTGGTAAGAACGGTGCTGTGGGAGTAGAACAGAGGTGTACAGGAAAGAATGGAAGAAAACCTTGTCTGTGGAAGTGAAGTCTTTGTGTGTGGGCTGGGAGAGTGATGGATTTGCTCTGACACCTCCATGGGGATGAGTGTGCCTGTGTGGGATAATTAATGTCCATTGCGCGGGAAGCAGGCATGCAGATCTCAGCAACTGTGGTTAGGTGTGTGAGTGAATCAGGATGTGGAGAAATTAGAACGTGATTGAAGGATGATGGCCTGTGTATGTGAAAGCAAGGAAGGCTGGCATGTGTGCATGGTTTTGAACAGTGGCAAAAAGATGTACTTAAAATTCCTTTATTGTGGAAAATCTCAAATATTACCCAAGAATAGGAAGACTAGTATAATGTGCCATCATCTACCCACCACTCGGCTTCAGCAATGAACTCATAGTCAGCAGTTCAACCTTGTTTCATCTTTACTTCTCCTCTCTGCCATTACTGCTGTCTTAAAGGCACTATCTTTGCATCCATAATGTCTTCAGTATAAACCTATAAAAGACAAGGGATCTTTTAAAAATCATTGTAACATTGTCATGCCTATAAAAATGGAATAATTCCTTACTATCACCAAAAACCCAGTCAGCATCCAGCAATTGTGTTATTTACTTATTTTTTATAGTTGGTTTGCTCAAATCAGAATGCCAACAAGGTCTGCACATGACATCTGGTTATTACACCTCATAAGAAGCTTTTAATCTATATGTTATCCCTCTAGTTTTTCTTGTAATTTGTTTATAAAAATTGGGTTATTTTCTCTATAGTGCTTCCCACATTTTGGATTATGTTGATTGCATCTGTTTTGTTTTTTTTTAATTTCCCATGAAACAGTAGTTAGATTAAGAGGCTTGATCTGATTCAGGCTTGATTATTTGACAAGAATACTTTATAGGTGGTATGGTGTACTTCCATTCAGAGGTACATAATGTCTGGTTGTCTCTAATTTTGGGATGTTAGCAGCCACGGATATTTACTGCCTAGATCCACTGTTTCATAAAGGGTCTGCAAGATGGGTTTTCTTCATTCCTTTGCTATGAAGAGAAACTTTTCCTCAATAGTTATCACTTCTCCTTGAGGCACAGTTTGCACAAGAAAAGTGAATTAGATCCTTTATTATCTTTAATTAAGTGGTCACCTAATATTCTCTAAGATCAAGGATGTTTGGTTTCTCTAGTATCATTATAAATGCATAGTTTTTTTTTTTAACATACTTGATTAGTTTTCTTTTTTTTTAAAGATTTTGTTTATTTATTTTTAGAGAGAGGGGAAGGGAGGGAGAAAGAGAGGGGGAGAGAAACATCAACGTGTGGTTGCCTCTCATGTAGTCCCTACTGAGGACCTGACCCACAACGCAGGGATGTGCCCTCACTGGGAATCCAAGTGGCAACGCTTTGATTCACAGGCCAGCATTCAATCCACTGAGCCACACCAGCCAGGGCCATACTTGATTAGTTTTAATCTATAGCACTCATTTTCTTTTGATATTCAAGTTGTCCTATTTTTGGCTAGTGGGAACCTTTTCAAATTGGCTTCTTATTTTTTGACAGTACCTTTTGAGAACTGTCTTGCTTTTTGACATAGCTAGATGTCCCAGGCTCAACTTGTACATTTCCCATACAAGATCTGGAATCAATCATTGCTTTAGGAAGCTCTGGTTCCTTTTAGAGGGAAATGGAAATTAAAGTGTTTATCTTTACACTTTACAGACCACTTTTGGCTTGTGGTTTGTGGTGGAATGGTTAGCATTAGGGCTTGACAATATTTCTGAAGTACGTTGCAGTTTGTTTCAACTCACATCTGTTCAAAGGCAGTATTTACAATTGTGTCAGGATGGTTTGTGTTGCAAACACAACAAAAAACAAACCAACAAAACCCCAGAAAAATCTCATCCAATTAAATAAGAAAAACAAGGAAATTTTCTTTTCTTATTCTTTGTTTCTTTTTGTATCTGAAAAGTCCAGAGATAAGACTGGGTTCAAGCAAAGATTCTAGTTTCTTTTTGTTTCTGCTATATCTTTCTTAATGTTGGCTTAATCCTAAAACTTGATCTCTTGATAGTCCTGAGATGACTTCTAACAGCTCCACAACTGCATGCTTCCACCTTTACATCCAGCAAAAGGCATGTTTGTTTTTTCCTTCTCAGAAATAATCTTAAAATTCATTCTGAAGGGAAATGTTTAGTTGAGTCATGTGCTCAAGGCAGAGCCCAAAACTTGTTAGTTAGATGGAAGGTGCTGGTTGGTTTAGATGATACGTTCCACTCCTGGAACTGGAGGTGAAAATAGCTTCCCTGGAACAACTCGAGTCTTCAAACAGAAACTGAGATTGTTAGAAAGGAAGGGTAGAAATGGATGCTGGGAAGGAGCCTACAAATATCCACCATTACAGCATAGCATTTTTTCTTTCACCTACCCATCCATCTATCAACTCAACTGTTCATTCTACTCTAGGGATACTTGTCAGGTTTAGGGAGGCCAAAAGGCGTAAGGTTTAATCTCTGGTCTCAAGGAATTTGTAGACCAATATAAGCAGGCATATTATCCTCGCAATAATTGTGAGAGAATGCTATACAGGGCACAGTGGGGTCCAAGGAATGAAGTAATCATTTCTACTTGAGCAGAGGTCTTTCTGATGCAAAGTTTCCATGATTACTTTATGACAGATTTGTTATTTTCCTTGGAACCTACCTTGGAAGCCTCAAACATTGGAAGATTATGAAAATAACATTCTCTTTCCAGATTCATCCAGAAAATCCTTTCACATCTATGGCATAAAGTTATCAGCAGTATAAGAACTAATCTCTGTAACTTTTTCCCATATGGCCAGAAGTAATAGAATATTAATGCTCTTTCAGAGATAAAAGAAGTTGTGTTGTTAGTACAAAGTTGTATTTCTGAGCTGATTCAGATATCATCAGAATGTTATACATTTTTTAATTTAAAAGAAAAGGAAATGCCAAATCCACATTGTTCCTTTGTGCTGATCATATACTTAAGTGCAGTGTTTTGGATTAAAATATTAAACTTTTCTACCACATGAATTACAACAAAGCAGACTTTGATAAGTGCATATCTCTTAAATCCCATCTAGGAAAGTCTCATTTTATGGAGCAAAAAGTGTCCCCTGCATAGAAGTCCCACAGCAAAATCTCTGGGCATAAAGGTCACAGTGATGAGAAGATCACCAGTTGGAAAATAAGTTAACAATACCCTGGTCCATCTTAGCATAGATGGTATGGCAAGGAAACCACTAACTAATTTAAAATCAAATATACCGCCAATTTCTTTAACTAAATACCATTATGAATGACTGTAATGTTGTTTACTTTTTCTATTTTGTCAGCTGGTGTGAGAGTCAAATAACAAATTACAGTCACAACTCACTCTATAACATAACAATTTTATCTTTTCAATGGGTGGAATGTCACCTTATTATTTTTTTTAATCACTAAAGTAGTTCATGCATTCCTTTTTTAACCTGTTTTTTCAATATTAAAATGGCAGTAAAATGGCTGGTACTTGTTATTTAACCATACTCTGCCTTAGTCTCCCATTCCCATTCATTTTAATGGCTTGTTAACATCCCGGAGACCTACGACCTTGCATTGTAGAAGGCTTATTGTGGTCAAGTTTGCCCTTGAAAAAGCCCTGGGGGACAAAACAAACAAAGCCAACAAGCTCAAACCCAAACCCAACAACCATCAGTGCGGCTTGATAGGGTGTTCCTGATACAGAGCGTTAGTCCCGGCCGAGAGTTAGCACAGGGTGCAGTTGTTTATGCTGTGCCACAGTGTGGAGCAGACAATGCCACACAGTCAAAGCCTTCACACTCAAACAGACATCACACTCTGTAATTATATTTGTCTGACAGATTATTATAATTGTACATGGCAGGTAGTGTAAAGCAGCTCCTTTTTACAGCCTAAATAATGTGGCATATTCTGCATACTCGAAATCAACCTTGCAGAAGGTAAACTATGAAAGCTAAATGCACGCTGAGTGTTTTTATTTACTCTTTCAGTTAGCATCTTATGTGGTGCTAGACGGCAAAAGAGCATTACCTTGTTTGCCTGGTAGCGTTTCCCTTAACACTCTGTTGTACAAAACTCCTTTCTAGATGACAGCTTCCTTTACTTTGGCCTGCTCACGGCAACTCCAGCAATGGTTATAATGCTTTCCCCCACACCCAAACAGGCCAAATACCAGGTCAACCCGTGCTCAGTCTGCATGAGGTTAAATGCACAAAAAATTATAAACGCAGTTCTGTGGTTCTTTCGGTATTAGTTTTTTCAACTGGTCGTAGGTGGAAGGGATGTACGTCATTTCCTTTACCAATATGGGCTTATCAATGTGAGACCCTCTAGCATCCTCCTACCTTGCTAGTGACTGAGAAGCCTGCATATTCTAGAAGGAGCAGCTATTAGACGGTAGCCCTGCTGCTGGCCCCAATCCCTGAGTAACTGAAGCAGAGTTCCTGCTAGCAGGGTTTTTTTCATTTGTCACTTTAGCATATTTTAGCCTATGCTGACTGATACTTCAATATTTGTGACTCTTCAATATTTGATTGGTCTATGTTGGCCACATTTTATACTAGATTTGTGATGTTATAGCAATGTGTCATAGTTTCTACGCTATGATTTTTCTGGTCCAAAAATATAAATGATAAAATTTAAAAAGTTACCATACACCAAGTGCTTGACAAGAATGGCATTGTATATTCTTTAAGTACTGTATAGCTAATCCTCATAAATATTTACAACATGAGATCACTCATGTTAAAACCAGTAAGTGATTTCTCAAGACCACACAGGAGCACTGTTCAAAATAGTACTGTCTAGCTCTACAATCTTTCCTTGTTCCATTTCGCTGTATTGGCTGTTATTTAGTACATAAAATAGTGAAATCAATTAAAAAGTAAAAGTATAAAAAGTAAATATGAAAAGTAAAGATATTTATACTTCCCAACATTTTATAGTGGTCTATTTATTTATTGCTTGGATTGATTTGTGGGGTTAGATGCTGCATAAAGTTAATTTTAAATAACAAAGTATTGTTCTTCAGAAATTGTTATTCTAGGAAGAAGACATGAAACAGACATAAAAGCATTAAAATCAAATGGCTGATATTTTAGATGATCGATCCAACTGAGAAATTTTGTCAGGTATGTCCATGAGGTTCTAGGAAGTACTCTTAGGTTTGAGGTCGCTTTTATGTGTTCATGTATATTGGCACTGTATCTTATAGCATGTCACATGTTGTAACCCAGTCATGACAGTTGCTGTGGCTGAAGTCCTCTTCGACATTTGCCCAATGGCAACATTTTTCTGATTTCTGCAAGTTTTCCTATTCAGTTTTTTGTTCAGAGGATAACACTCACTAGGGTATTCTAAAAAATCAATTTATTACTAATTAATTCACATAGACCATCCCCAAATTGTTTCTGAAATAACACATTAAAGTATAACAAATAAAAAAAAAATCCATCACTCTGCTTTTATGCTTCCCCAGTCTGTACCATGTGACATGAAGCTGCCCCAAACTGCCAAGTTCTCTTTCATGGGACGCACTGCCCCAGCCCTCACTGATTAGTTTAAGAGGAGTCAGTTCACAGGCACTAGTCATTGCTGACTTTGGCCTGTCTGGAAAGATGATCTGGGCCAATCAGATTCATTTTGAGGAGTCGAAGATCAGGAAATTAAAAATTAAGCCAGTATCGATGGTAACTAAAGCGGCAGAATTTATTTCAGTCTCTAATTTTTGTTGAGAAGCAAGTATTTAAAACTTCATTATCCAGAAACTTCCTGCAATGTGGGAATTACCAAGGTAATATTAAGTCAGGGAAGGCAGGTTCTGAGAGCAGAAAGCTTAAGGCACAGCAAAAATGTTCAATGGAAGATATACCAACAACTTATTCTGTGCAGTATTAGATCCCATTATAATAACAATCCTATTGCCTTGGGACATGGAACCTACTACAATACTACCAGAATCTGAGGAACAACACAGAAAGTGGGACAGGAAAGGCTCAGAGCATATACTTAGGTTTATGCCTTTTGGTAGAAAGCGAGTAGTCTGGTAGCATATAGTTGTACTTATAGTTCGTAATTTTTTTTATCCTCACCCAAGGACCGTTTTTTTCATTGCTTCCAAAGATAGAGGAAAGGAGAGAGAGAAACATTGATTGATTGCCTCCCATATGCACCGGACCTGGGAGTGAACCTGCAACACAGGCATGTGCCCTGATCGGGAATAGAACCTGCAACCTTTTGGCAATGGGACATTGCTCCAGCCAACTGAGCCACACTAGCCAGGGCAATAGTTCAGAATTTTTAAGGTAGTTTGAAAATTTGACTTAGATGCAACTGTGGAGATTAAAAAATTTGGAGAGAAGACATCTATTAATTTTAGAAAGTAAACAAGTACCTATTATGTGTTCAATTAGAGTATCTCTATTGCCTGCTTAAAAAAAAATATTATCTGTACCACCAGCGACAAGTCAACAGTTGTTCATATTTAATTGGGTAACCCACCAAATAAAGCTTGATACGCAGAGGTGTACAGGAACTGTTCTACATTGAGAGCCAGAAACTCAGGATTCTGGGCTCAGCTCTGCCTGAAACTTTCAGTGTGGGCTTGATAGTGATTCTTTTTTTTTTCATATATTCATTCAATTATCTCTCTACCTCCAACCAGGATACTTGGATTTGTCTCCATCCCCTGCCACTTACTAACTCTGAGCCCTCAGGCAAATTGCTTAACCTTAATTTCCTCATTTGTAAATGAGGGTAATACCACCTATATTTTAGGATTGCAAATATTCACTACATAAATGTATTTAGAGCAGCACCTAACATGTAGCAAGTAAGGTTTGGGTGGAAGGTGAGACTAGGGTGAGGCAAGAAAAGCAACTAGAGTGCAAAATGTAAGAAGGGTCCTGCCTTAAGTTTTAATCCCTAGGTGCCTCTCCTGTTTTACTCTGGCCTTGATCCTAGGTTGAGATATTATTAGTCATTCATTTATGGATAGTTTATTGGGAAAAAGTAGAAGGAGTATTTTGGTATGCACACAGAAATGGGGATATTTAGAGTTCCTACCCGATGAGTTTTTGTGAGGATCACATGAGATAATTCACATGAAGAGTTTAGCGCAGTGTCTGGCACATAGTAAATACTAAATAAATGTGAACTTGAAAAAAAGGTGATAGACTAGGTAACCTCTTACATTGCCTCCTTCCTCTAACAATTCTGTATTCTCAGTTAGACCTAACCAGTTAAAATGTTGTAATTACTGATAGCTGCCTGAAAGAAAGGTGGCACCAACATTTAGCAGTGTGACTTTCGTAGGAGTGGAATCATTATAGAATAAAGAGAAAACCTGTTCTCAGTCTTTAGGGGCTCACAGTCAGGATTAAAAAAAGGCAGGTGAATAAGTAGAACATATTCTCATACATATGTAACAACACTATCTATATCCAAATACACTTTCCATGGGGAATGGCATGCTGTTGAGATAGAACTCTTTGGAAAGCTGCTTTTCCTTCCAATCATTTGGGAATGATTTCGAGTAGGAGGCCAGCTTTGAGTGTTCCTTGAAGTATTCACTAGGAGGGGACCATTGGTTAGTCTGATGGGAGTGTGGGAGGGTATTTGAAGGCTGGTAGATAGAATGAGTAGAGTCTCAGGAGTAGAACTGAGTCAGTGAAGAACTGAAAGGGGAAAGGTAGATGTATAAAAAGTGAAATGATGGGATAAAGGAACATAGTTTAGCATGAGGATGTGCAAGAGAGGTGTGGGATGATCCTGATGGACAGGTCCTAAAACTTCATGAAAGGTGATGGGATCCTTATAGATTATTAATAGAAGTGCTCTTTTGCCCATCTCATTTATCAAGATGAGCCTCTTGCATAACTGATAATTATTAGCTGTTATCTGAGGGCCACAGAAGTCCAGAACTGCTGAAAATCCTGGTGATTTGGCCCAGGTCAGTACAGATTATACCTCTGTCAAGAGATTTGTTAGAATTTGTTATTAGTTGATGAACAAGCTGAAAAAGTCCACATGCCACTCAACAATAGAATGCCATCTTTATATAACATATATTAAGTATTATTTCTTATATTTGTGGAAAATATAGGAAAAAAACAAACATTTTCTAGTGGCTTTGACTTTGGAGTAAAGACATATGCAGGGTTGAGGCCTAAAATACTTCTGCCATGACACATGGCATGGTGCAAATGATACAGTAGATGCCCAGGTGAATAAGTAGAACATATTCTCACACATATGTAACAACAAGTACCTGTTGAATGAACCAATAAATAAATAAGAATTGTCTTTGGATTGGGTCAAAGTAATTGTGCAGTGCTTCTTAAGTGTGTATACTATTTTATATATTAATTATTTTTTTCAGAAAAATACATTTATTCTAAGAATGATGTTGCAGAAACAAATATACATGAAGTGTACATTAAAATTGTCAAAGTAAATGTTAATTGATGAAGATGCAATTATTTTGGTGGGTTTTATTTTGAGGCAAATTGTGTGTGTGTGTAATATATTCCCAAAATTAAATGGTAGTCAATAGAAAAGTTCGAGTCACTAAATTCACAAGAGCCAGGGGCTTTAAGGGCTGCAAAACGTCTTGTGAGGAGTGCAGATGGACCGGCTTGGATATTCAGGGAAGACCTGTTATAAATTCATCATCTAACTGGGCTGTGGCGGAAACCTGAGTGTCCAACTCTAGGCAACACAGTGTTCCTTAATGGAATGCAGTACAGCTATTAAAGTATTCTTGTAGTTGGAGAATATTTAATCACATGGAAATATGTTAACATAACATTAAGTGAAAAAAAAAGACTCTTTAAAATCAGCGTGTGCCAGATGAACCCATTCAAACATGCATAGAAGTCTGAAATGATATTTAGAATGAGTAACAGGATCATTTCTGAAAGACAGAATCATTGATTTTTTCCTTCGTATTTGTGGGTTTTTGAACTGTTTTCACAATGAAGCCGTATTTTTAAGTGCTATTAAATTATTTCTTAAAATAAAGAAGGTGCCCAAAGGACTTGCCAAAATTGGAGTCACTACCCTCTCTGTTTCCATGTTGAACTGAATGTCAGCCTCCAGCTGTCTTTGACCTTGGATTAACCAATGCCAATGATTCTCCCTCTTACTTGTGCATGGATTCAATGTTTCCTTCCATTTTAATACAGCCACATCCTACACAGTACTGAATATTACTTTGTAAACTAGATTTGTGAACTAGAAACTGCATCTTCTTTCTGGTACCTGAGTATATTTCTGGTTACCATGAATATTCATGAGTATAGCTCACAGTGGCCCCACTCTGCCCTGTAGCCTTTAATAGGACCGGGCCAGTTCGTGGAGTGATAAGGTCATATGGTTTGGGAGGATAGCACCTTTGGTGATCAGAGAGGAGACTATTATAAGGAACTGTTTCAGAACTGACCAGGGCCTGAAGAAAGGTCAAATTAGGCTACTTAGCATTTCAAAGACAGTGATTTGATTTGTTTGCTTAATACAGTGTAAATACCACTGTCAGTGCATTTAGTGTTTTAACATTATAAGCTTATTAAAATAGTATATCTGTGAAGAACATTCAACTCTTCATACAATTATGCTTGAACCTAATGTACAAGTGAAAATAGGTAATGGTAATAACATCATACAACACTGGAGACAATTTCTCAGCCTGCAGGTACAAAAAATGTTACTGATTGCCTGAGCTTTGTGCCAGCTCCTTTTTATCTGTCTGCTTGCTGTTTTTCATTCAAATTGTAACACCTTTTCCTACAAGATAAATTAACAGTTTTTTTCCCCCTAGTTTTAAGTTTATATCCTTCAAAAAGCTTAACAAAGTAGAGTCATTAGGCTCTGTCTGGTAAGAGGCCAAATTTAGGCAAAGTAGATACAAAAATACGCCATGTAAAATAAAAATTCAAATATGGATGCAGGCATGGAGCTGCCTGATTGCTGTATTTATGAGGGCCTGTGGGTTTGTTTTAATTTCTTCCTGTATTCATGAGCCCTTGTTTTTATTATTATTATTATTATTGCTGTCCTTTCAGTTACTGTGGGAGGTTTGTATTTGACTTTTATTTCCCCTTCTTGGTCCTCCTTAAATGAGAAAATTATTTTTTTTCTTACCACTCAGAAGATTTGTTTTGAAAGATAAAAAAAATGTCCAATACTCTTGAGTAATCATTAAGTTACCTAGAGTTATATTTTCTTGACCTTGAAGAGGTATAGGTGAGCAACTTGGTTTGAGGTGCAGAATGGAAAACATGAAAGAAGAAAGCTGGTGAAGGGTGTTGATCTGAAGTCCAAAGTTTCTCATTTCAGAGGCATAAAGGACCACACAACCATGACGTGCAAACAGGCGTTGCCTTTAAAATGTATTCAGGTCGGGTTGGCGGGCAAATATTTTCCCAGGTGGAGGACATTTCACTTCTTGACTTTTTGGTTGGATATGCTGTTATTTCCCCAAGGTTCTAAGAGACACATTTGTGAATCAACCCCTATTATTAAATGACTATTATGTGCAATCACTTAGGATGTATACATAAAAGTAAGATGCACAGTCTTGCTTTCAAGGTGTTTCTAATCCAGATGTGCGAATACCACACCGTTACTTAAGACTGAACAGACTTACTCACTCGATCCTCACAATATCCCTAAAGTGTAGGCGAAGCAGACACAGTGATTTTCAATCTGCAGGTAATAAAGTTGGGTCTCAGAGAGGGTAAGAATCACACAATGACTAAGTGGCAGAGCTGGGACCTGATGTCAAATCACCTGATTTGGAGTCCAACCAGTTTAATGGCTCTCACCTGGGAGGAGGTGAGAATTAGAACCACTGAGGGAATATTTTAAAATACTCATTGCTGGTGCCTTCACATGTTCTGGCCTGCACTCTTCGGGTTTATATAATTACTTTCTGCCTCTACATGTATTAGACAATAAAGGGAGGCAAAGTGAGATTAATGGAAGGGCAGTCTCATAAATAGAAATATTTAAAAATATATGTATTTCTTCTCAGATGTTTTTGGTATTTTTAATCTATATAACTGACCCTTCCAATTAAGAAGCACTGAGATAAATATTTGTACGAGAAAAGATACCAACATAAACCAAGTGATATCCAGATCACTTGGGTAACAGGCAACACTAATGCTATAAATTCAAGGACCAGAAATGTCGTTTCTAACTCAGGTGGTCAGGAAAGTCTTTTAAAACAAGGTGGACCTCTCTGATGGCTAAGAGGAGGACATGATTCAGCAAGTTCCTGAGACTTATCGGGAGAAGCTTAACTGCATTTTTCTTCTCGGTGCCATCACGTGCTGGCTTTTTGATCTTAGGCAAGTTTGACAATCTCTCTGAGATTCAGTTTTCTGGCTGTAAAATGGACGGAATAATATCCACCTCACTGGGATGTTGTGGGGACTCTATGAGAAAATAGATTTGGTGCCTAGTACTGTGCCTGCTACACAGTGACCTTCAACAAAGAGGCCTTCCTCTCTCCTTCTCTAGGTTTGAAACAAATGAACTTTCTCTAGTTCTTGGAAAACTTTATGCACTTTCTCACCTTAGCAGGGATGTCCTTGACTCCTCATCTATGGACTCTGTCTTTTGTTTAAGGCCTCTTTTAGAAATTATACCCTCTAACAAGTCCCAAGGGTTCTCTCCTTGGGATATGATTTTGTCCTTTCTAAATTCTCTTAGGACTCCCTACTTCTCCCAATCTTCTACCTCATCTACAGTTGCGTTCTCTCCGATCTGCCTCCTGTGTGAAAGCTTGTCTTTATATCGCTGCGGTACCTAGCACAGGGCCTTATTTTATTAACTTCTGAACAAATTTTGGTCAAACCGATTACAAAATCTTGATTTTACCTTTGAATCTGATATGATCAGACCCAGACCCTAAATTAGTTCTCTTGAGCTGGAGACTTACTTCAATCACTTGAGATTTTTCTCTAATCTGGAACAGTTACACTAATCGGATTTAAAACTGACTGAACACTTTTATTATAGCCTGCCAGAAGAATGCATTAAAATTTAACACTGTTTCCTCTTTGAACAGAAAGAAAGTACTTATGGTGTGATTATACAGGATTAGAATTTTTCATTAAAAAGGGTTTTAAACACTTCAGCAAGCAAAAGGCAGAATCCTATTTAATGAGTTTTCAAAGGTAGTGAAAGTAAGCAAAGTTTAACAGAACCATTTTCCCTCTCCTTACATAAAGCTCCCTTTCACTGAGATGGCCCATGCACAAATCATGGCCTCATGACCTGCAAAGAACTGTCATTTGCACAGAGCAACAGAATACAAAGCCTGTTATAAAAAGGAGAGATCATGCAGAAATCTAAGAGTGGACCAGAATGCTTCACAGAATCAAGTTTGGGGAATATCTGAATTACAAGTGATTGCATAGATTCCACACTTTGAACTGAGGGAGGTACTTCGTGGTCTGTTATCATCTCAAGAGGCTGACAGTCTGGATTCCTGAGAAGAGTTCAAGGTCCAGGAATTTGAAGGTGGTTATTGAGGTTTGGAGCCGTCTGTCTGTGTGGCTCACAGTGGTGGATGGGTGCCTAGAACCTTCCCTATGGGGCATGGTTCTTATGGAGGTTGGCAGATGTGGGGCCATTTAATACTATCCCATCACCACGTGCAACTGCAGAAGCCACAGAATACAAAGCCCAGGCCTCTGGAAACAGGAAATCTAGCCAAAATATTTAACCAAGTAATTTTATCACTGCCTTTGAAATGGCTATGGTATGCATTTTAGTTGGGTTCAGGAGCACACATATCTCAAATAAAGGACTCAGGCTGAAATAAATCTACCTCAGATCTGTTTACCCAGCAAGATTTAAAGATTCAATTTTCTAAGCATTTCTGAAATAGGAGTTGGAATTGGAGCAAGGCAGCTCAGTGGCAACAGTTTAAGTTTTCTCTGATGTGAACTTTGATAGGAAGAGAGTAGCTATTGGGAATGTTGTGTGTACATTCTCATTTATGGCTAATTAGAAGTATTTTTGCGACTAGGTATGGGGAAATGTGCCATGGGTGTCAGCATACTGCATTGCACAGTTCAGAATTGTCACTAAGGCCACATGTATCACGCCAGGAAGCAAATTTTGATGAAGACACAGTCTCAGAATTGCGGTGTATACATTCTCATTCATAGCTAATTAAAAGTATTTTTTATCTGGTATCTAGGAAATGTGACATGAATATCAGCAAAATGTACTCTACTAACAGGTGCATCTCAATTAAGGAAAAAATAGATCACCAACATGAACTGGCGTGATTCTTGCATAGTTGGGGTGAGCAGGAAGCTGGGAAGAGAATCCTTCCAGCCAGGCAGGACACCCAGGAGGAAGAGGAGGAGGAAGTTTGTCAAGCCTACCCTGTCCCATTAGCATTCAAGCAGAGCCTTAGGCGTTACTTTGTTTCTTTCCTTTTCCTGCTTTCCTCGTCCTCATCCCCCTTCTTCTGTTTCTCCTTTCCATCTTCCCTCCCTTCCTCTTTCCTTCCTCTCTTTTTTCTTTCGTTTTGGAAACAGAAGCTGCCTTAGCTGCAGGCGTGGAGTGGCTGGGTCTCAATGGTTATCCAGGCCATGATGACTGAGGCATCTTTTCTCCCTGCCTAACTCAAGACTAGCATCTAAGCCCTTCAGCTATTTTTTTTTTTTACAAACAGTTATAAAGAAATAATAATAGCTAATCTTTATAAAGCATTTCCTGTGTGCCAGACACCCTTCTGAAAGCTTTACCTATATTTCCTATTTAATTTTCTTAACAACCCAGTTAAGTAGATATGATATTATTATTATCTCCATTTTACCTATGGAGAGACTGAAGCCCAAAGAAATGAAATAATATGCCCGAGATCACACAACCACAGTGACAGAGACAAGATTTGAATGTAACTGTATGGTTCCAGAGTCTGTACTCTTAACCACTATGCCAAACTACCTCTTCACTTATTTTGTTTTGATATTAATTGTTTTAATGCTTTTCTGATTATATAATTAATCTGTGCTGTTTGTAAAATTTGAAACAAGAGAAGTGTTAGGAAGAAAGGAAAAGCCCACCTGAAATCCCATGCCCCAGAGATGATTACCATTAGCACGTTGGCGACTGTCCTTTAATCTGTTATAGGTTTTCCCTGAATGGAATACTACTCTCATGTCATACGTGTGGTTCCTTTAATGGGGGCCTCTTTTTCTTTGTTTTACTAACTTTTTCCCCTTGATTCCCATAACTCTAACCCATTTAACAAACTAGTGTGCATAATTAAAAAATAAATGTTTATATATATGTCTTCAAATAAGTATATTTACATATAGATATAGGGTTTTTTTGAGAGACTTTTTTTGTTTTAAAAAGTGAAATCATATTACATATACTACTAAGCACCTTGCTTTTCTTGCTGAACAATATGTCATGGAAATTTCTCTCTTTAGTTGGATCGACTTACCTCCCTCTTTTTAAGGGTGGCATACTATTTCATTGCATGGTTAATTTTATATACTCCTCCAATAACAAAAATCTTCCTAGTTTATATCTTTCTTCTATAGGTAGTATCTTAGCCTCTACCTCTAAAGCAAAGTCCAAGACCAGGGTTTGCCAGCAAGTAATTCTTCAGGGAAGTGAGCCATAATTCTAGAGTGAGAGCCTGAGGAAATATATAGAAACCGAGAAAGCAGGAGAGTCAACGCAAATGTCCTCTGTAGAGTCGGTGCCTGCTGTGGGCCACTGGGTTCACCTGAGGGGTCTCACCCAGTGAGCCTTAGAACTCTGCCATTTATCCTCTGACCAGCACCTCGGAGGTGAAGATAAGCTTCTCAGCGCGAAACTCCTCAGTGATGGCAGGTGGCACGTGCGCGGGTGTAGAGGCGGCTGGGCAGACCCAAAGACCCAAGCACACTTGGTCCCATGCAGCATCTGCTAGGCTAGTCCTCCCAACAGTGAGTGGAGCGAAAAGTGGTCTGAGAGGAATTGAGGCTTCCAATACAGAGAGCAACAACAGTTTTCCTCGTCCTTGGGAGCCACGGTTTTTATGCAAGAACAAAGTCTTACCCTTTGCGTGGCCATAACTATGATAATAATGTAGCTCATCTTTACATGTGCTTTTCACTGGGGGCTCTACATAGCACATCACTGACTTTACAGCAGCTGCAGGAGGTAAGCATTTTACATAGGAGACAAGGGAGGTCCAGAGAAATTATGAGGGACAGACCATTTGTACCGTGTTTTCTTTGTGTCCCAGGGGTTATCTCAATGTCTGCCCCTTAAATCATAATCGATCAGTCTATACTTTTGAGGGAATGCTGTTAAACTAACTGGTGCCAAGTTACAGACCCAATACACATCAAATCTGGGTAATTAAACCCAGGACTTTCCACTGCCAAAGCCTATGTCTTCTATTAAACCAGTGACCTTTAAATTTTTTTCTCCCGTATGGCCTAAAAAAGTTTTATAAAACTCCTTGCACATTTTACATCAAACTATATAAAATAGTTTATCCTACACTTGAAAGCTTATTTTTTTTAAATAGGAGGAATTAATTACTAAACATTGCGCAAAATGAAATATGATGACTATAGGCTACATTTAGTACATTTAGGCTGTATTATAATATGATAAAATAAGTTTTAACTATTTATTGGATAACATTCACTACCCATGAAAAAATTGTATAAAGTTTTTATCTGGAGATTTTATCCACTATATCTTAGAAAATCTTGAAAACATGGCAGTTACATTTCAAGGAATCAGCATCATTACCCTAAAGGGCGTCAGTTCTGAATCTGAACATATCAACACTGGCCAACCTGACACCCATATAAAAATATGTTTAATTGGGGAGAACAGGAAGCTCCATTGGTAAGGACAGCAATTATTCCTTAAAGAGGGACTTCTAGAAAGCAGTATTTCCAGGTTTGTTTGTTTGTTTTTCTTCTGGGAGCAATGCAGCATAAAAATATTTGGGATCGATGGGCTGGATGAGTTAGGTGTCTTTTGAAAAGTCATCATCTTCGTAGATCTCTTGGGTTCTTTAAACACTCCTGACTACCCTTTTCTTGAAATACTTTCTTTTCATGAATTTCTAGTGTTTTTAAAAATAGATGACACATGTTAATGACAAAAATATAGTCACATAAAAGTACAAAGAATAAGAAAAGCACCCCAAATCCCACAACCTGCATAAAACACTGTTATCCTCTCCCCTGCCTTTGATACAACTTTGCCTAATTACGGTTCCTTTCCTTGTATTTTTGCTTAACTCTTCTTCTTCCTTCCAAAATCTAATTTAATTCCTAAAACAAAACTTATGGGCTGGATCTTATTAATTTTATTTTACAAATGCAGAAACTGATTTCCCAATGCCAATAAAGATTTCTGAACCTTGTGATCTGTGATCGTCAGGGTAAGTCTGAAATAAAAACCCATAAATGTCTCTTCTAGAGTTGATAACCTACAAGTGGGAAGTCAAGACCTGGCACATCTGTCTGAAGACCCCTAAGATGGGATTCTCTTGAAGGAGGGTTTCTCTCCAGCTTTTGGGTTTATTCTTATTGGAAAACAAACAAACAAACAAACAAACCAACAAACCAACAAACCAGCAACAAAAACTTTAGTGTAGAAAATAAACACATTCATAGTAAATTGCTTCACTGAAAAAAAGACTTTTGTTAATGTAGTTCGAGGATAAAGCCAAATTGACTACTTGTCAGTCTCCCTGCTTCCTCTCTCTCTTTTTCTAAAATCATTTCCATGAAAGTAGATTATGGTTTGACAAATAATCTAAATGCTGAAAATAGTGCATTATGTTTCCCAAATATACTATCATCTTACAGTCATTTAAAGTAGGGTATATATTGAAACACATACAGGGTCTGGCAGAAGTAACGCCATTGAATATGGCTGGTAGGGTACGTGAGTGTATCTCATGAGACGGGCACTAATCTGAACATTTCACCTAAAATGTCATATGGTGTACTTAAGCTTGACATTGTTATGTTACAGAAATATATGCTTATGATTTTATAATAAAAGATTTTTATCTACTAAACAGAGGTAATATTTGTGCTGGACCAAGTATACTTAAATAGAAGAATGAATTATATTTAGAAACTGTTAATTATATGAGATGACTTTTATGTTTTTTTTTTACCATGATTCTTAAGCTTTAAAACACAGGATGTGTTTCCTTATCTACCTGGGAGGAGGACTTTCTATGTACTTCTGAAGAGAAGAGATTTACCTTCTGACTGTTGAAAATACTGCATGAACCGAGGAAATTAAAGGGCAAAAGCAAACTGTGGGCTCAGGATTTGTAGCTTAGGCCTGGGTTCCCACTGTCCCATCAATTATGAGGTGCTAACATACTAAAAGAGTAATACTTCGTTAGCAATGTGTAACCACTCGGGAAGACTTGCTCCACAGGACCACCGGCCAGTGGTTATCTTGCAGCAATGGCCTCGTCACAGATTAAGAGTCGTTTGGAGAAGGCAGCATGCTCTTTTCTGTGCTTGCATGTACTAAGTTGAGCTAGATAGAGCAGCCTTCACCCTGTGAGCACATGCTGAAAGTCCACGAGGCTTAAAAACTGAAGCCATTTATCCCAGACACCTATGTGCTCATACCTGTTATCCATTGCTGTGTAATCCACTACTGAGAAACAGCTGCCATTTTATTATATCTCACAATTTTGTGGGTCAGGAATTCAAGCACTTCTGTTCCGTGTGCTTTGATTGGCATCACTTGGTGACATTCAGCTGCTGCCTGGGCTGATCTGGAGGGTTTAAGACAGCTTTACTCACACATTTGGTCCCTTGGCAGGCTCGGCAGGGCCCCTCTCTCTCTCCATGTAGTCTCATGTTTCTTCATCAGATTATTTGGACTTCTGATATGTGACAAGTAAGTGGAAGTGGATGCCACCGGTCTGTTACTGCCTGGGCCCAGAAATGGGTGGGCTCAGCATTACTTCCACTGTATTCTATTGGTCAGAGCAGTTACAGAGCTTACCTAGCATACAGAGGATGGGATAGAGAGCTCACCTCTTAATGGGAGGCATGTCAAAGAATTTGGCATTATCTTTAATTTGCCTTAGTCTATCCTTTCCTCCACTGTTAAGATCTAGAAGAAAGAAGAAGGTAAATATCAGGAAAAGCAGTCCCAGACTGACTCCTTGGCTGGTCTGTCTCCTCCTGGAGGGAGGAATGGAGGATTTCAGCACACTTGGAAAGCCATGTGGCCTTTTTCAGCACCTTAAATGAGCAGCTGGTGAGCAGGAACATGGGCCTACAGCTTCAGGAAGAGCTTCCCACCACAAAGTGGTGAGCACCCCGAGCTTCCTCTTCCAAGGAGGAACTCTTCCAAGGTGTGAGAAAGGAGAGAGGATGGGTGCAGCACGATAAGCTAACCAGTTGCCTCTCTTTTTAAGAGAGAATATGGAATTGGGATGGGTTCTACAGTTTTCTGCAAGATCTGTTTATATTAGAAGATAAGATTAGAAGAGAAATATTTTAAACCAAAGGCGTCAGCAGGACATGATTGGTATAAAAATGTGATTTCCATTTTCTTTCTTCTTGAAAAATTATTTATTTACTGAATTTATTGGGGTGATTTTAATAAAATTATATAGGTTTCAGAGATATACTTCTATAATATATCACCTGTATGTTGTATTGTGTGTTCATCACGCCAAGTCACCTAGTTTTCTGGTAACACACTCATTATGGCATTGGGGATGAGGTGGTGGGCTCTGGGGACAGGGATCAATTCCAACGGCCTGAGGTTGAATTCCTGCATCAAAAGTGGCAGCAGTGCATGATCCTTGGTTCCTTCCTTTTAAAAATGGGAGTAAAAATACTATTAAATAATAACAGTAATTGTAATAAATGCTCACTTCATAGGACTGATGTGAGGATTAAATGAGATGATGCATGGAAAACCCTAAGCACAATGCCTGATGCTTATTAAGTGATCACCACAAAGAAAGTGTTCAATAAATGTCAGCGTTTATCACTGTCATTGTAGCAATAGCCCCCACCCTTGGTGGTGGACCACGAGGGCACTGGGAGGCTGAAGAAAAGGAGGGGTGAAAACCCAAGTAAGACTTCTCATGCCTCTCTCTCTAGTTATAGCCACTGGGGTATAATGTGATCTATAAACCCTTCTGTCTGTTGACATTCCAGCGAATGATACACCTCTTTGATCTGCGTAGATTTTCAAGCTTAATGTAAGGGTCGAGGTGCTGGAGGCTCAGAGCAGAGAGACAGAACTCGGGGCGGAGGGATGTCTTGGCCTTTACAAACCATTGCCACTCTAATAAATAAAGAATTCACTCAGGGAGGCTGAGAGCTGGGGAGCCACATTGCGTGCAAATCCAGATCAGTGGCTGAGCTTCTTCCAGGTCGAAGCTAATCATAACTGACATGTTAGAGTAAAACTACTTTATAAAATCAATATTAAATTTACAACTTTTGACATCCTGGGACATCAAAGATAAGGGAGACATAAGCCGTGGAGTAAACAGTCCTCCAGCTATGCCAGCTGTTCAAGGAGGAGCAGAGAAGTGGGAAACCAGGAGCTCAAATCATACGCTGCTAGTTTTGTTTTTGTACCAACATCTTGACATCAATAAAAACAAAAATAATCACACAGATGCTTATACACAGAGAAGAAAGGAAACAACAAAGAGAGGTCCACCAAATTAACAGCCTCCTAGAACCATTCCAGAGTGAAGTGTTTGGATTCCTCCTCCCACAGCAAGTCTTGATTTTCCTGGCCATTGGGATGCTGCTGCCATTATGAGGCAGACATCACTTTGCGAGGCTGGCGAATCCCCTGCTGAAAGCCCTAAGCTAGCTAACCGGGGACTGTGCTCTAATAAAAACACCTGTGCAGTACCTCACTAGCAGGCCCCGCCCGTGCTCACTGGGATTCAAATGTAGCAGAAAGGGGTGCTTGGAAGCAGAGTAAAGCTGTAAAGATCATCACAAGGTGAGAATATGTTTCTCTGGGAGAATATGCTTCTCAGGAGTTACTAGCTCTCAGATGCTGATGTCTGGGGTGGGATTCTTACCTCCGGGAAGAGGGTTTTAATTTTGAAGCAGAATCACCTTAGTCCTACCCGGAGGAGTCAGTCTGGGGCAGAAGACCGTGCAGCATCCAGGCTGGGCTAGATAAGAACTTCCTAGTCCCTTGCATCCAGAAGCATCTTGCCCCAAGGACTGGTCACAGAACTGTGTCACCTCCACTGTGAGTCTGAGCAGGGGAAAGTGGTGTGGGGAGGGCAAGGAGGTCCAGGCAGCTCTCCTGGCCTAAAAGACGCTTCTGTAGTGCTTCCTCTTATAGAAGAATAGCTTGACTTTTGGTCTGGGTTCACCTGCATTCAATGGCATGAGTCTCAACCTATAAAATAAATGTTTAATTCAGTGTTTCTATATATGAAAGCTTGAAGGGGCATAGCAGCCAATTAAATGCCATTATTTCCTGTCTCCTCTCCCTGTTTCCCACCTAACCCTCTAAAGTGATTGATGTGAGCCCATCTGCTTTGTGGCCATTGTGAGGTTATAGTGGTATTTTTTGGCTGGGCCTTCTGACTTTGTGTGGTTATAATATCAGATACAGGCATACTAACATCAAACCTATCAGTTACATTCCATTTTCACCTGTTTCATGAATGTAAAACAAAACATAAATAATGTTCTACAGAACTCCATTTAGAGTTCTACAGAAACAAACGTACCCTAAGCAGGCCTATTGAAGACTGGGTTGGAGACATGCAACTGTTGATATGACTGTGTGGGGCCTGTGGTGCAATCATTGAGAAAAACAATGCCTGTTTGAGCCTGGTGTGTGTAGAAAGGGAGAAATGATCCCAGTACACGCCTGGCACATAGTTTGTGTGTGTGTGTGTGTGTGTGTGTGTGTGTGTATGTGTAAATGAATAAGGATTTCCTAGATGAATTGTGGAAGGAAACTAGCACTTGTTTAGGGCTTAAGCTGTGCTAGGCACTATGGTAGGCCTGCTACTCATGCTTTTTCCAACACCTCTGAGCTGGTTTTTCATTGCTACTGGGGCACATTACCACAAACGAGGTAGCTTAAAACAAAGTTTTAATCTTATAGCTCTGTAGGTCAGAAGTCTGATGGGGATCTCACTGGGCCCAAATCAGGTCACCAGGGTTGTATTCCTTTCTGGAGACTTAGAGGGAAAATTTGTTTCCTTGCCTTACCAGGTCCCAGAGGCAGTTCTTGTTCCTTGTCTCATGGTCCCCTTCATCTTCAAAGCCAGCAACGGTGGGCCAAGTCCTCCTCATCCTGCCACATCTGTTTCTACTCCATTGTCACATCTTTTCATGACCACGACCTGGAAAGGATCTCCACTTTTAAGGACTTACATAATTAGGTTGGCCTGGAGAATCTCTCCATCTCAGAGTCCATACCCTGCAAAGTCTCTTTTGCCATTTAAAGTAACATATTCACCGATCCAGGCCTTAGCATGTGGACATCTTTGGAGACTCTTTTTCTGCCTAGCACAACTTCTATAGGGCAGGTATTATTAACCCCATTACAGAGAAGAGAAAACTGAGTCTCCGAGGAGTTAAGTAACTTGCTTCAGAACATGTGACAGAGTTGAGATTCCATTCCAGGTCCATCTGTCTTCAAAGCCCGGGTGTTTCCTACTGTGCCATGCTGTTTCAAGCTGTAAATAGCACGTTGCTAGCTGGGTTTAAGCTCAGGGCCTGGTGGGGTGTGAGCTGCAGCAAAAACTCGAAGGAGAATTCTTCTTACAAGAGACATGCAGGGAATCAGGGAATTGGATTCCATGGGAAATGCTCCCCTGGAAGAAGAAAGGGATTTGCATTTGAAAAAATAAGTTCACTTGTCTGCAAGTAAAGTTAGTTTGGGGGCAAGGAAGCAAGTTCATGACTGAGATAAAGCACCATCTTCTTTCCTAGGGCCTCCAGGACCCTGGGGATCCCATACCCTGTGTTGTTCTACACCCACTTAGAAAGAGATTTAGCCAATTCCTTCTAAGCCATAGAGACTCAACGTGCTATCCACCGCCAAAACTTTTACATTTAAGAATAGGATACTGTAACTCAAAGGTTTACGTAGAACCTCTGGATTTCTTTGTTTTTATTTTGCATGGATTAGCTGATCAGGGCAATATTGGTTGGCATTTGTTATCATGGGCTAAATTAGTTTGTTTATTTGTTTTTGGTAATAGAAAACTCTCTATCACTACGGTGCCTGAATTAGCAGATACGCTTGGTCATAGGAGCTTCCTGGATAATAAGTTGTTTACCACCTATATTTGTAGGCTTCAGGAGAACAATAAGTGGGTAATATAGAAATGAAAAGGTTTGGTATAAAATTCAAAGGAAAAAATTAGTATCAGGTGTTTGCTCACAACATGAAACCATTAGGAAACATCTGATCACATCAAGAAAGGTAGTTTGGGAAATTGGGTTTGATGGGCTGCACTAACAGCTGATGTTCAACCCCTTTTCCATTTTTATAAGGAAAAAATGGAAAACCTACCTTCGTGAATTTTATTCTCTGGTGCTAATAGGGCAGAACAGCAATGACATACCTCAAAAAATAAGGTTACAATTTATAAGTGAACCACATGGTTCCCATCTCATCTCACTGAATTGTTATCTTTTGAAGAGTTCCTTTTGGTGGATTACAGAGAGAATGTAATCACTTAGAAATCCCCGGAGAGGTTCATAATGAACCCTACTTACATTGTGTTGACACTAATAGTAACTATAACCATGGTCTTCAAATCCCCTTGTAGGAGGCAGGGTTATTGAAATTATAACACAAGCCAGTGATTCATTTTAAAACGTACTTTAAAAAATGAACTTTATGCTGACCAAAAGCCCACTGAAACTGGGTTCACTTGCAAATATGAGCTGTTATATTAATAATGAAGTCAATATAGTTTAACTCATGAAAAATAATATTTTTTTTCTGATAAGCTTTGTCCAGGCTAGTCTCATATCAAATTAAGAAACTAAGTAAATCAAACATTTATATGACTGACTCATACTGTGAAAAAAATGTGATCACAGCTTCATATCACAAAACCATTAAGTTCTGTTCAAGTAATTTCCTCTCAGCATTTCCTTTCTTCACTTAAGGTTTCCTTCTTAACCAAAAAGCATCAAATTAAGAAGCTTAAATGACTCAAAAGTGTTAACAGTCTCAGGAAAAAAAAAATGATTGCCTTTCAGAATGGGGGAAAAACCCTCACCAACCTACCTTACCAAGGTAAATAGTTACAAAGGTACAGGAACAGAAGGTTTTTGATGTTGTTGTTGAGTTTATATTCTTTCCTAGTAGTTTGATTTTTTATTTGAAATTTCTTTAAAATTAATCCTTTAAAATCATTCCCAGCAGTGAGTAATTCAGCAATGTCAGAGAACAAAGTGGCCAGATCTTTGTATCTTTGAAGACTGAATTTAGATTAGTGGAATTGTATTGAAGTAACTTTTGCTATTTCAAGTATAATAAATTATAACTCATATATGTTTCAATTAGCATTCCTGTGAATAACTCTTAACATTTTTCTCTATGCAATCTTTTAAAAATTTGGAATGCCTAATTCATCTTCACTGTGTCTCTGTTTGGATAAAAATGAAAGTTTGAAATTTACCTATCTTTTCAAATTTTATATTTAGTCCTACATACATCGCTCCCCACCCCAACCCCTTGAGAAATTTGTTAGGTGAGGCTGATGTATATTGAGGTGGCAGACATGTAATGATCCCATGCCAGGTGTAGAAAATATTTTCCACTGAGTTTGAACCTCAGTCTCCAAGTTCTTCTAAACATATTGCCTTAGACAGCAATAAAAATTACTTGAAATTGGCATTTGAGTGAAAAACCTTCATCACCAGCCTTTCATTCCTAAAACAGACTCTGCTTTAGATAATTTCAGCAGAAAGGGATGTAATACAGAGAATTAGTTGCTTACAAAATTCTAGGAGACTGAAGGAGCAGACTCGAGGCCCAACTTTCAGGAATGGCTTCTAGAACATTACAGACCTGAGCCCCCAATTATCTGCTGCAGTTAGGAATGGAAGCAATCAGGAAGCCGCAAATGAAATTCTACAGTTCCAGAACACACCGCTGTAGCTGCAACACAGGGATCAAAGGGCTGGAGTCTGGAACCTGCCACTACCACCTTTGCCTCTCAGTGCTCCGGCAGCTGTCGATTAAATGGGAAACGCAGACCATGGCCGCACCTGCCATTGATGCAGCTGCCTCTTGATGTCCAGGAATCTGGGGACTGGATGCTAGACAAGGAGAGGAAAAACCTCATGCCGCCATGTCCTTGCTTACCACCTATCCAATCTCATGTGAGTGATTTAATTGGGGAAACCTAATTGGCATCTAGGTTCCTGGCTTCCAAGAAGACTGGGATTTACAGTTTTCAGCCAAGGAAGGCATAGGAGGTCAGAATCTATACCGAAGGTACATTTTTGGAAAAACCTTCTTACTCTCTTTTTCCTAATTGGAGCCTCACTGTAAGGAGATACAGAACTTGCAGGCAGGATAACAGGAAGTTTGAAGGGACTGACTTATCTTAGAAGATATGCCAAAAGTCCAGGGGATTTGATCCCTAACTTTCACTTAGAGGACTCAAGTAATAATAATTCTAGCTACTTATGTGTAATCTCTCATTTCTCTTCAGCAATTCATTTTGCCAGAAACCTAATTGAGAACCTGAGCAACTTGATGCTGCTGGATCACTCACATCATCAGCAGGCCGATCCTGCCTTTCCTGCTTGCAAAGGGGAGGGTCCCTCCTATCTTTATTTCTTACCTGAATTAGCATAGTTCATGTGGCAGTTTACTAGGCTAGAATTTAAATAATGCCACTTCATATGGAGTTAAAATAAAATACCTACGAAATATTATCCAAATGTTATGTACTGAGGCATAAAATGTGCTCTAATCTTGACAACCACAACCATACCCTTGTGAGAAAAAAATGGATTTGGTGGGAAACTAAAGAGTACAAGCGTAGCATTGAAAGTATTTTAACTCTATAATCCACCCTCACCTTTCTTCAGTACCCAAAGCTTTATGTGCTAATAGCTTTCGTTTCTATGGTACCCTGCAGAATACTTGATTCTCAAGGCATCGCTTTAAGTACATGTGGCAGGGGCAGTGTGATTAAATGATATGGTTTAGTCATGGAGAAGAAGAGAACTCAAACCCAGGACTTAGAACTCAATAATTGTTTTTCTGTACTAACAAAGATTAATATTCTTCTTTTTGGGTAATAATTTAGTGCTAATAATTTGTAACCCAGTCTTTCATGAGTCTAGCAAATATAAAATGCCTGAAAACACAAATCCATAGAATGAGGTTTGACATGCTAAACGTTAAGCATTTAGTTTCACTTTTGCAATTTTATTTAACTGGCAGAGCGCAGTTGAATGACTTCTGCATTTTCAATGTGTTAGTTTTAATCTATCTTCAAGTGTAATATCTATTTATATACTACAGGAACTGCATTCCTGTGGAGGTCTTTCTTTTTTTTTTTCCCCTAGGAAAAGTGTATGTGTATAAAGAATATGGCCATGAAGTTAGGATTTTCTGGCTCTGCTTCCATGGTAGTAAGTTCGCCCTCACGTTTGCGTCTATATGCAACCGTTCCTTTCAAGGCTGCTCCGAGAGACTATCTCCAATCTTGCCTTCTCCTTTTGGTGTCACCACATAAAACTTCTCATCTGTCACACCTCACAGGACCCAGGTGCATTGTAGTAGGTTCTGCCATTTAATCTTATCACATACTTTGCTTGTAGGGCAAGTATCTTGATATGTGGCTTATCTTTCCTATGTTCTTTCAAAATGACATCTTTCTCAAAGCAGGTAAGGGTGAAGGGAGGCTACCCAGTCTTTTTTTACCCTAAACTATTTGATGTGAAAATGAAATAGTACAGCCTTTTTTGGGCTATCAGGCCCTCCTGAAAAAAGATACAGTTTTTTAAGCCTAGAGAAGTTAAAAAACACAATGGAGGCAATCTTAAAGTTTTTCACAAGGCAGGGCTAGGCCTTGAATATAAAAAGTAAGTCACAGAACTGAAAAAAAATTATCAGGAATATTTCTGTGTTAAAAACTTACATGATTTGTTTAAGTTCTTTAACTTATTATGTCTACTCTGTCATACCTCTTTCTTTGTGGGGAAAGTTCCAAAGAAAATCACTCAAATAAGTTAGTTAGAAAAGTTTATTTGCTTTCATTTTTTAAAACTATGTAGAAGCCAGCTTGTTCACATGTACTCCCTCTTAAAGAAATTATATATATATAATATATATATCGTGTATATATATGTATATGTATATATACATATCTATGTACATATCTATGTACATATACATATACATAGATATATACATATCTATGTACATATATATACATATATGTATATGTATATATACATATACATATTATCTGTATATGTATATATATACACATATATACATATATATACACATATATATGTGTATATGTATATCTATCTATATCTATATCTATCTATATGTATCTATCTATCTATCATCTATCTATAAACTTATAAAGAAAGAAGCAGAATGGCTAGCTTTAGGTTAGAAGTCATTTGTATCCAAAAACCCTGCTAAGTGCCTGACTAATTTTGTTGTTAGAAATGAGATTTTGGGAGATACCAGGGAGTGTTCTCAGGTGACAATTTCTGATGGATTATAAGATCACATCATGTCCCAGTTTTTGGTTTCTGTTGCGATGTACAGCAGGTTCTGGTATAGAGAGGAATTCAAGTGCTCTTCTGTTGGGCATATGGTGCTTTTAAGAACACTCCAAGGGTTGATTTGACTTCTCTGGTTGATAAGGGATGGCACAGTGGGAAGGAAGGGAACAAACTGTGGATGGTGCGTGGGATTCAGGAGAGGAGGGGATTCATAAGAGAGCAGAACTGCTGAGAAAAACAACATGCAGTGACCTAATTAGAAAACCAATTTTGCCATCATTTAAGTTGAATTCCTGCAAGTGTTACTATTTCTTATGGTAAAATTTAATGACATATACATATATATGTAAAATATGTATAATGTACATGTATATCTTATACATTAAAGTATGTGTGCATATATACATATATTAAACAGCAAACTGAGAAGCAGCAAAAGGACGAGATTGAACCCCAGCTGCTAAACTGGGGCAGGGAAGATATCTGATAGGAGCAAATAACAAAAAATAATAACAATTTTAGAGGAAACTTTTCGAGTAACAGAGAAGAATCTGCCAGGAAACAACTTGGCACTCCTTCTTGTGCCGTATAAAGAGGGCGAAAATGATACATTTTTCTCATAGTATCACCTCCAGAGGCCATTTACTGGCAAAAAGAATGCTTTTGTATGTAAAATTAACAAATTAAGAGCACCATGCCTCTGTAATTTCCTGTTATGGGAACTTGTATAACAGTAAAAAGGAGCAGAAATTGTCAGAACAATAGGAATATGGCTGACCACACCTACGCAGCTGTAGAAAGCCCTAAAGCCAAGCTCCAGTGATGTCAGGCAGACGCCCCTAGAACTCTGCAATCAGGAAGTCCGATCTGATAGGAAAGCTGACAAAACACCAACCACATAGAGCGGGAGGTGTCAGGGCTTCACAGAACTAAGAGGTCAAGCAAGAATATGCGTAAGTAGGGCCTTTGTAGACACGAACTAGTCATTTTCAGTAAAGATTTTTAAAATATGGCTGTCTAACATATAGCTCGAGAAACCAATTAATCCTGTCTGAAATTAGGTTGCAGTTATGTAAAAATTTTTTACTTTGAAATCTCTACTGAGGTTTTCAGTTTTTTATTTAATCTTTATTGTATTTTTTTCCATTACCATTTAGTCCCCTTATACTCACACCCCTCCCTAGCAATCACCACACTGTTGTCCATGTCCATGAGTCCTTTTTCCTTTTTGCTCCATCCCTCTACCCTCTAAATACCCCCTCCACTAGCTGCCATTCTGCTTTCCATCTATGAGTCTGTCCCCATTTTCCTTGTTAGTTCTATTTCGTCATTAGATTCCACATATAAGTGAAATCATATGGTATTTGTCTTTCTCTGTCTGGCTTATTTCACTTAGTATAATGTTCTCCAGATCCATTCATTCTGCCACAAAGGGTAAAATTATTTTCTTTTTTATGGCTGCATAGTATTCCATGGTATAAATGTCCCATAGTTGTTTTATCCACTCATCTACTGATGGACACTTGGGTTGCTTCCATATCTTGGTGTTTGCAAATAATGCTGTAGTGAACATAGAGGTGCTTATGTTCTTTCAAATTAGTGTTTTGGGTTCCTTCAGATATATTCTCAGAAGTGGGATCACTGGGTCAAAAGGCAGATCCATTTTTGATATTTAGAGGTATCTCCATACTACTTTCCACAGTGGGTGCATTGATCTGCATTCCCACCAACAGTGCAAAAGGGCTCCCTTTTCTCCATAGCCTCATCAGCCCTTGTTGTTTGTTGATTTATTGGTGATACTATTCTGACAGGTATGAGAGGGTATCTCATTGTGGTTTTTATTTGCATTTCTCTGATGATTAGTGACTTTGAGCATCTTTTCATATGTCTATTGACCATCTGTATGTCCTCTTTGGAAAAGCGTTTATTCAGGTCCTTTGCCCTTTTTTTTTTTTTTTAGATTCTATTTATTTTATTTTTAGACAGAGGGGATGAGAGGGAGAAAGAGATGGAGAGAAATATCAATGCGTGGTTGCCTCTTGTGCGCCCCCTACTCAGGAACTGGCCCGCAACCCAGGCCTGTGTCCTGACTGGAGAATTGAACCAGCAACCCTTTGGTTCGCAGACTGACACTCAATCACTGAGCTACAGAAACCAGGGCCCATTTTTTAACTGGGTTGTTTGTTTTTTGGGTATTGAGTTTTGAACATTCTTTATAAATGTTGGGTATTAATCCCTTGTCAGATTTATTGGCAAATATGTTCTCCCATTCTATGGGTTGTCTTTTTAATTTGTTGATGACTTCCTTTGCTACGCAAATATTTTTCCTTTGATTTAGCCCCTTTTGTTTATTTTTTCTTTTGTTTCCCTTGCCTAGGAAGATATATCTGATAAAAAATTTCTATGAGCATAGTTTGAGACTTTGCTGCCTGTGTTTTCTTTTAGGACTTTTATGGTTTCGGGTCTAACATTTAAGTCTTTGATCCATTTTGAACTTATTCTTGTGTGTGGGGTAAGAAGGTGGCCTAGTTTCATTTTTTGCATATATCTGTCCAATTTTCCCAACACCATTTATTAAATAAACTACCTTTAGCCCATTGTCTGTGCTTGCTTCCTCTGTTGAATATTAACTGACTATAAGGGTGTGGGTTTATTTCTTGGCTCTCTATTCCGTTCCATTGATCTGTGTGTCTGTTTTTATGCCAGTACCATGCTGTTTTGATTACTAATGGCCTTGTAGTATAGTTTGATATTAGGTAGAAACTTTCCTCCAACTTTGTTCTTCTTTTTCAGGATTGCTGTTGCTATGAGGGGCCTTTTGTGATTCCACATAAATTTTTGAAATATTTCTTCTAGTTTTGCAAAATATGCCATTGTAATCTTGATAGGAATTGCATTGAATCTGTGGATTGTTTTGGATAGGATGGACATTTTAATGATGTTAATTCTTCCTGTCCATGAACACAGCATGTGCTTCCACTTATTTGTATCTGCTTCAATTTCTTTCTTCGGTGTCTTATAATTTCTCAGTACAGGTCTTCTACATCCTTGGTTAGGTTTATTACTAGGCATTTTATTTTTTTTAAAGCAATTGTGAATGTGATTGTTTTCTTAATTTCCCTTTCAATTAGTTCATTATTGGCATCTAAAAATGCAACTGATTTCTGGATATAAATTTTGTATGCAACTACTTTGCTGAATTCATTTATCAGTTCTAGTAGTTTCTTGGTGGAATCTTTGAGGTTCCATTTGTACAGTATGATGTCATCTGCAAATAATTATAGTTCTACTTCTTCCTTTCCAATTTGGATGATATATTTCTTCTTGTCTGATTTCTGTGGCTTAGACTTCCAGTGGTATTTTGAATAAGAGAGGTGAAAGTGGACATCCTCGTCTCGTTCCTGATCTGAGGGGAACACTTGTAGTTTTTGCGAGTTGAGTATGATGCTGTCAGGGGTTTGTCATATGGCCTTTATTATGATTAGGTATGTTCCCTCTATTCCCACTTTGCTGAGAGTTTTTGTCATAAATGGTGCTGGATTTTATCAAATACTTTTACTGCATCTATGGATATGATCATGTGGTTTTTATCCTTCATTTTGTTTCTGTAGTGAATCACATTTATTGATTTGAGAATGTTGCATCAATCTTGCATTCCTGGAATAAATCTCACTTGATAGTGGTATATGATCTTTTTGATGTATTGCTGTATTTGGCTTGCTAATATTTTGTTGAGGATTTTATCATCTAAAAAATTGTTTTTCCTCCTTACTTAATTTCTCCGTTCTAACCAGCTGGCATGCTTAGGTAAGAGCTGACTGCTGCTAAGTTTACATAGAAAGTTTAGATCAATAATTGTAACTGATACCAAAGTTATATCCTTGCGAGTTGTTTAGGTTTAAATACATCCTGTCATATAATGAATATATAATGAATGTGGATATTTTAAATGATTGTGGAATGAAACAAAGTTAGCATAAATAAATCTTTGATAGAGACCATCCATGCTTGAGTTGAATTCTGTACTCACTGGACTTGTCACGGTGGCGTCTGGCCAGATCACTGGAGTAGGGGAGAGAACCCTGATCTGGTGTGAGAAGCTGACTCGCCTGGAGAAGGGGAAAGGGTTGCAGGAAATCCCAAAGCAGTGGCTAGGATTGGGGCAACAGCCGGTGAAAGAGTCTGCCTTCCCCAGAGAAGGGAGGGTCCCCTGAGAGGGTCAGGGAAGTTCTGGAGGCAGCCCAGGGTTGCAGCTGGAACTGGAGGTTGGTAGGCTTCCATATCCCTGGGGAAAAGTAAACTGATGCAGCTCATGACACCGCTTGCAAGGATCCCGCATGGGTCGGAGGGGCTGGGAAAGGACAACACACGCGTAACAAGGTGATGCCCCGCCTGGGCAGACACAGGGTGCCCCTGCACAACTAGAAAGCCCTCCTACCCGCTTCCGGATCATGGCAGCCAGAGGAGGGGCACAGGCGCAGTGTGGGCTGATGCTCATGGTGGACTTCGGCCAGGAATTGGCTGGAAATTTATACTCTCACAATGTGGAAAGTATACATTTGTAGGGGGGAAAATTTAAAATGGAGGCGTGCAAAAGCAAGTCCCGTTACTTTCCCCTCGCTCACATGGTCAGGAGCCAGTTCGTAGAGGCTGAGTCCTGCCAGTGGTGGGCCAGCAGGAGCCTGGGCCCAGCCTGAGGCTCTTGCCTTGCCCTGCTCACATGTTCTGGGGCAGGTCCCATCCACCTCAACACTAGTGAGGCTGGGCGGGATGCTGCGGCCTCACAGCACATGGTGTGGGTCCTGGTCTGCTCCCATTCTCTCACCAGTAGTGGTGCACAGATGTGCAGGATGAGAACTTTCACCAGCCTGGGAGAGCAAGCAGCAGTGGACGCCAGGCCGCACCGACTGAACCCTCACTTAACCGGCTGCAGTGATCTCGCAGTGCAGCAGCAGCCCCTGGGAGGGGCAGAAAATTGTGTTGGGACAACGGAAACGCTGGCCTCACAAGTGCGTCTCCAAAGAGAGAGAGAACCTGGAGCTGGAGAGGTGGAGACCCATCCAAGTAGCAGCTTTGGACTCCAAAAGGGCAAATAAGGAAACAGATGGAGATGCATCTCTGGGCATGGATTTGGATATCAGTCTTTTTGGGAAAAAGGGGATTTCTGTGTTTTGCACAAGGGAATGATTTGGAGCGGAGAAGATCCTAGCTCTACCCAATTGGGCACCCTGTTAGTAAAAACCTTCTTCCTTCCCTACCAGTCTCTGTTTTATGGTTGTGTATGGTGTCAGGAGGCCAATTCCTGTTTTATCCTGGAACACTCACTATTACTAGCTAAATAAGTAAGTAAATGTCCCCTACTATTGAAAACCATGAGTGTACTCCTAGCCCAATAGCACAGAGAGAAGGAAAAGGGGAGATAAACTCTTATTATGTGCTCCTATCAGCCAGGAATGGATCTAAGGATTTTTCATACATCTCTTCTTGTAATGAATGTCCGCCAAAGGCTTACAACATATACAGGGATTATTCCCACATTAAAGATAAGGAGTCTGAGGCATAGAGGGCTTACTTATTTTAACCGAAGTTTTACCGTTTGGCAAAGAGTATAGCCAGCTCTTTGAATGCATGATTCTAAAGTCTATATTCTTAGTTAAACCTGTGTATTGTTTATATTTTATTCCATATGTGTATTTATGGATACATTAATTATTTCTTAAATCTTATGTGGTTAATTTATTACTGTGAATTCTGGTCTTTGCAACTATAATTATAGCATAACACAAGATATATTAATAAGATTATCAATTTGAAATATGTGATTACATATAATTAATAATATTAATGCTCAATGAAATAATTCTTTTTTTCCTTGAACATTATAAGTTGAAAGAACTCAACTCAATGATAAAGAATGATAATTTCAGGGAGGTAGGATAATGGGTAAATTTTAGTTTCTCCTTTGTACTTTTCTGTATTTTCTGTTTTTCTATGATGATCACAGATAGTTTTTTCTAATTTAAATTATTATTATTAAAAAATAAAACCATGAGGGATCATAATGAACACTACCTAAAGTAGGTAGATCCGAGTATAATTTGTCAGGCCTTTCTTGAGCACCATTAGTGGTCCACGAAAGCACACCTTCCTTGAATAGGGTCCATTTGTGTGTGTGTGTGTGTGACCTCTTAAATGTACTTCTGAGTCAACTTTCTCATTTGCAAATTCATTTCAAGGACTTTTGTGCTGAATTCAATTCAAAATACTTGTTTGGAACAATCTATGCAGGAAGTGGTAAATGGTAGGTGTATATTTGGGCCAATTGTTAATTCAAAGCTGAGTGTCAAAGAAATAATAATTAGGCCTGTGAGAGTTGTTGGAAAGTTATATATATGTGATGTCCCAAAGAGAGGCTGTATAATACAGTTGTTAATGCAACAGCTCGAGGACCAGATGCTTGGGTTGAATCCCAGTTCCATTATTGCTAGGAGTATAATCTGTGGTTAAATTTTAAAATCATTATATGGCTTAACTTGGTCTTCTGTAAGAAGGAATAACAATAGTACCTATATCTCATAAGTTTGTTGGGGGAATTAAGAGAGTTGATGTACATAAAGTACTTAGAATAGGGACAGATACTTCATAAGCATTCAATAAATGTTAACTATCATTTAGCCTAGATGTACATGTATCAAAGTAATAAAAGGACTAGCTCACAAATTTCTACAAAGACTTGTGTTATGTAAAAACTAATAAATATCCCTGGCTAGTGTGGCTCAGTGGATTGAGTGCCGGCCTGTGAGCTGGAGGGTAGCCGGTTCCATTCCCAGTGTAGGGCACATGTCTGGGTTGACGGCCAGGTCTCCAGTAGGGGGTGCTTGAAACACAACCACACATTGATGTTTCTCTCCTTCTCTTTCTCCTTCCCTTCCCCTCTCTAAAAATAAATAAATAAATCTTTTAAAAATAAAAATAAAAGTTAATAAATTAAAAGACCAGTTTTCTCAAAGAAGACAAACCCATGGTCTTGGAAAAAAACAATTGGAAAACACAATATATATCATGTTTGAACTCACCTGATATCTGTATCTTACTTTTAGACAGGAGATGTCTCTATAAGAAGTCTGTTGTGAGACCCAAGAGGCTGTCTTAAAATTATATTTTTCTTCCCTCTTTTGTCAGATAACCTGTGGTGGTTTTCATGAAGTTAGTCTTACGTCCTCCCTTCTTTACTATCAGTAGGGCAATGTTGAAAGCATGTGGAAAGAGTGAAGGCAGCCAGACGTTTGCCCTTTAAATGCCTAAGAGAAATAGTTGCCAATAATTGAATACTTTATCATGAGCCAGCACTGATCAAAGTGCTCTACAACTTTAATTAATTTAATCCTCTCAGTGAGGACATACATTATTGTCTCTATTTTACAGATGAGGAAACTGATCTCCAGAAATTAGTCACATAACTCATTTAGGGATGAAGCCAGATGAAAATCCAGATTGTAAAATACGAATGTGGCTTTCCTATTGGACCCACCTGGTCCAACAATGAACACAAATAGTAGATAATAGAAAAAGTAACAGAGATACCGACAAGAGGCAGAGAGGGATGATATTCAAAATATTCACCATCTGGTCAGCTCAGACACTTATTCTGACAAATTAGAATGGATGCCAGCAGTGAACAACTGGCATGGCTATATTGGTGCGAACTGTCTGAATACCAGCTCTGACTTTTTAAGGAAGAAAGTGTTAATTTGCAAAATGTATCACTCAACATCTTCAAAAAGAAAACTGATTAAATTACAAGGAACCAGTAAAGACCATATCAAGTTCAGTATTTAAGGCAGATGAGTTCATGCTCCTGATATCTTATTCAACTTTTAGATATCCATCATCAAAAATGGCACATTTTAAAGATTGTCAAACTATTGAACTGTTTTCTTCTCCCCCCCCGCCCCCCCAAAAAAATTGCTGCCCTGGCTGGTATGGCTCAATGAACAGAGTGCTGGCCTGCGAACCAAAGGGTCGGTGGTTCGATTCCCAGTCTGGGCACATGCCTGGGTTGCAGGCCAGGTACCCAGTATGGGGTGCACAAGAGGCACCCACACATTGATGTTTCCCTTTCTTTCTCCCTCCCTCCCCTCTCTCTAAAAATTAATAGATAAAATCTGTTAAAAAATGCTGCTTTCCTTCTTGGTGCCATGAGCCTGTGGTAGCCAGGCTTAAGACGGAAAGAGTGGTCTTGATGTGGCCCTGCCTTTCTCTAAATTCATGTCACTGCCTGTCTGGGGGGAGTTAGAATGGATTTTTAATTCATTTCATTGATTTAGTATCTGTTTGGGATTATGGAGGTAATAGGATAATGAGTTTACTATTACAATACAGGGTGGCTAAAAATACTGTCCATCTAGAATCAAATGATAAATAAGTTAGTAGATTCTTGTTTGTTATACTTTGAGAGCTATGAGGTGACCTCCCACCCAAAAAACTGGAATTATCTTCTGGTGGGTGGGCCCCTTGTAGTACACGCTTCCCCTGCTAAGTGAGTGTTCTAGGAACCCATCTGTATCAGTGTACTACCTGGTGTCCTTGTGAGAGGCTGCGTTCTGCTTTTGGGGAATTTTATTTGGAAGGCTCTTTCAATGTTTTTGCCCATTTCGTGATGGGTGATTTATGCAAGCACCTGCCCGCACCGTGCTGAGTGTTCGGCAATTTTTGACCAAAAAGGCGTGGCCCCCATGCCCCACCCTCCCTATTCACTCAGTCTCACTCCTAGTGACTTTCTTTTCTTTCCCCAGATGAAAAAGAGTCCTCAAAGGGAAATGTTTTGCCTATGTGGAAGAGTTGGAACAAAAAACGGCAGAAGCACTAAAAGGCATCAAAACTGACGAGTTCAAAAACTGTTTTGAGCAGTGGAAAAAATGCCTCGATAGGTGTAGTGCATCAAATGGAAAATACTTTGAGGGTGACTAAAGTTTAAACATGTAAGAATAAATACATAATTTTTTTAATAAGTGAATTCCAATTTTTGGGGTCCCTCTCATACATCCACCTTTAATACTCCCACTTTTCCTGTCCTGTGGCATGCAGGTTTTGTTACTAAGTGTTCTTCTCTTTCTCCTATAACTGAGAAACCAGTTCTTCTGGCATTTATAGTCTGACGTATAATACTGAGGCATAGGAGGAAGAACATCTGGGTCCTCCTTCTTGACCTGCATGTGACAGGCCTTGAGCAGGGCAGCTACCGTGTCAAACAGTCCCTACCCTGAAGAGCTGTGGGAGGATTTGAGGATCAAACACATAGAGCCAGCACCTCCATCCTGGAACAACAACAAAAATAACAAAGGACTAGGAATTTATGTATTTATACTTGAGGAAAAAAAATGTTGTTTTAAAAAAAAAATTATCTCCCTGGGGGACGTCGCTGTACTGAACACACAGCACACTGAACCATCATTAAGCTGGCTGGTCATCGCGGCTGGCCCTGCTGCTTTTGTCTCCTCTCTGCTTCGTGCAGCCAGATGTGTGTGTGAGGCCCAGCTTGGTGTGCTTGCCAAACCCTGCCCCTGTCATTGGAAGGAAATTGTATTTAGGGCCTGAGAAGCTTGTGTTAAGTTTATAGCTAATGAGGTACATTTCTATGTTTCATTAAAGACTTTCCCATTCAGATTTTAGATTCCTATCTTATACTCTTAAAAAAAGATAGATCCCTGTTTTTACACAGTTTTTATTCTTCTGGTTAGTTTTCTCCTAACTTGCTACTTCCAATGTTTTGATTTCTGACATTTTGACCTTCCAAGTCACAGAGCACCAACAACCACAATAAATCTACTTCACCTAGAATCGCGCAACAGAAGGAAATTATACTTTTTTCTGTGTTATTACTCTAGGAATTCTAAAATCCTGACTTTAAACTTTTGAATGCTCTTTTTTTAAAAAAAGATTTTATTTATTTAATTTTAGAGAGGGGAAGGGAGGGAAAAAGAGAGGGAGAGAAACATCAATGTGTGGTTCTGTTTCAAGCACCCCCTGCTGGGGACCTGGCCTGCAACCCAGGCATGTGCCCTGGCTGGGAATCGGAACTGGTGACCCTTTGGTTCTCAGGCCAGCACTCAATCCACTGAGCCACACCAGCCAAGGCTGAATGTTCTCTTTTATTAATTAAAATTACTCTGGGCTTATGTGGATGATGACCTGGGCTTATCGATGGTATAACATACAATGAAAACAACAGATAACACAAGCCACAAGGGACTCAGCATAGGCCAGAATAGTCCATGGAAAATAAAATATAGGAAACAAGGAGCACTGGAAGGATAGTTTAATTTGGTCAGGTTCTTGGCTCCTGGTTTTTCAATGAATACTGTTTCCTGAGTCTTGAAAGAAATCACACACATTTTTGCTCTAGGTGCACTGAGAGCAAGATCAACATCACTCATCTCTAAAAATATTTCCTACTGGATAAACTGTTAAGAAAATATGTTTGCATTCACACTCCGAATGGAAATATTTACTATGCAGACTCCGTCCTTGAATTTTTTTTAATCGAGTAACTAAATTGGCATTTTTGTGAAATGATGACCAAAATTAGGGCACTGGGTCACTGCCTGGATAGCAGTAGCAAAAGATGAAGAGTTCCAGACAGAGGCTTCAAGTAACTTGTACTAAGTCATCTTCCATTCTACTGAGCTTTGCTTGTTTTAATTCAAAAACATAATATTTCAGGAGAGGAATGTGTTAGAAATTTGTTCCCCAAAACCTGAAAGACAATGCACATTTGCTGATATATTAAAGCTTTAATGAAAGGCCCTTGCATTCATTAGAAAGATGAGCTCAGATGATTCTAGTGTTCAGGTTGTTTGAGTTGGATGGGCTAAATGTCACTATTGTCTTTCCCAAGTCGAACTTATTCACATTCTGTGTATATTTCTTATTCACATTCTGTGTATAATTCTTAATGGCTCAGCTCACCAAGCCCTTACTAGGCACCGACCAATTCCTTATCTCATGTGCTTATAATCAGTCCCACACTGAGACTTTTGGCTACTTTCATAAGTAACCCAAATTTAGAAGAGTACAATTGATCAGTTCTGGACAGTGCTAGGGATAAAGGAAAACTTTGAAAATAGTTTTGTTTATTACTTTTTTGCAACTTTAGAGTAAATACACTTTTTTTGCTGTTATTTTTGTTCGTATTATACATAACATCACTATTTTTGCTGTGTAAGTGTTCAGTGTTTAGGTCATTCAATGCTGCCAGATTAAAAAAACAAACCCTTTTCTTCATTTCTCTCACTTTGCTGTCTGAGCTAATTTCCATGGGTGATAAAACTGAGGGTGCTTGAGAGCCAAATGCAGGTTTGCCTGTTTTATGACACCCAACACCTTGACATGGTTTCTCGGTAACAGAGGCTGCCTGCAGAGAGTATTCTGGATTCCAACACCCGAGGTGCGGGTGGAGCAGGACTCCAACACTGCGAAGGCTGGTCAGAAAATTGGGAGTAAATGACTCTAGTCAGTCATCATTTACTTTTTCTGTTGTTTGGGGAAGAATTTTGCATCAGTTTTACTGAGCCGTAGGAAGAGAAATTTATGCATCACGTAGCATGGAGAACCTGTTGACATTGTGTATAATGTTACAATTTCATATTAAGTTTGGAACTTTATATATTTTTTGTATTATTTTTTCCAAGACTGGTTTGGGCTAGGATTTGTGCTAAGTTCTAGGAAACAGGTGGAATATTCCTCTCTCTACTGATTTACATCGTTATTTGAAAATACATTTTTGAAAGAATGAGTAATGGACTTGAAGATGTCATAATCAGAACATTTTATGATGCTTTTAAATGGCAAAGGCCAATTTAATTACCCTCCCCCCCGATTCTGCACTTTTCCGTCCTGCCTTCCCCCCACTATTTCGAGGCCAAATTGAAGCAGTGGAACAAGGAGAAAGGGAGAGGGTCGTGACTAAGTGTTCAGCAGTATTGCTTCAGCACTTTGCAAAGATGCAGTGATAGGCAAGCGGAGAGCCAGAGGCCCAATGGCTGCTGAGAGAAACACATTTCATGAGTATCCCTTAGACTTTGAGGAAGTCCTCATCAGGGAGGGAAGAGGGGCTTCACTATGTAGAACAATTTTAGTTAGGACTTTGGAGGTAGTAATACATCTTAGTATTTGGAAGTCATTGGAAATATTTTTTATAAAAATTAAAGTATTACATTTCATATATTAACATAAAAAAATGCAATAAGGCCATCTATTATAGATAAGAATAAATGGTGTGAATTCTGTCACAACTACCAGAGATTTACTGAATAATCAGAAAAAAACATTAAAGGGCTTTAATATGACAACATAAGTCTTGCAAAAAAAGAAATAGCTGAGTAGGACCTGAAATTCAAGCTATTTTTTATGATGTCAACTCAAATTAAAAACAAAAATAAAATGAGGCATTTCTGCTAAACTATATCATCAAAAAAGAGAAAATGAATTTATCTCCTACGTCATGGCCCTCCGGCATCTTGTAGGTGTTAACTTAGAACTTTGCTTCTTTCCCTTCTCCTCATATCTTTGAGTTGATACCTGCAATTCGATAGGGTCTATAATTAACAAAGAATTTACTGATGGCAAAACACTTTTCATTTTATTAAATAGATTTGAAAGTAGAAATTCACTAGAATGGGTAATTTCAGGAATCCTGATGCCAAGAATGGGTGATATCAGCCAGGTTTTTGTGTGAATATCTTCAATGACTGTTCAAGATTTTGGCATTGAGCCAAAGCCAAAACATGTTCTTCATGCTGTTGCATTTTACATTCTGTGGGCTTTGGTTAATGTGACCGACTACATGTTCTATAAACGAGGTAGATAAGGCAAGGGAAAACCCAACAGGGGAACATAAAGTATTTGATTGCTGTTTTCTGTATGGTAATAATCTTCTGGATATCTGGAAGTCATAGAAATGTCAAAGCAAAACCAGGGTAAGGAAACCCAGACAATGTGGGGCTTGAGGGTGGATCTTATTCAGCTCTGAGACCTGTTTAAACTTTTATACTCTTGTGCATCGCGAGTCATGCCAAATAGTGGCAGCCAATAAGCCCTGCTGAATAAATATGTGGCCCAGCCGGGATACTAAAGCAGCCGTTTGTTGAACTAAATGCTTGGAACTGTAGGGAAGTGAAGGAAATAAGTATAAGACATGATATCTTCCCTCATGTTATTACCCATCTCTAGGAAGTTTACCTTCTTTTGGGGGTCTGCTGTTTTGGCTTAACTTGATCCCCCTAACTCTGCCCCTTTGTACAATCCAAAAGCACTTGATTTATGCTCGTAGTAGCAATGCTAGTGCTAAATGACCACTTCTCTAAAATGTCCCATAAATTCATTTATTAAGATGGTAAAGAAGATTTCACAACATGTCACAGCTGTGAAACAGCAGGCGCATATTAGTCTCAACCTACACATTATCTGGTATGGACAGGAACCCTCAACTTCAGCTTGGAAAGGGACCGAAGAACCATGGGTTATCTTTTTTCCAATGAAGCATTATTATTTCACCTGCTCTTATCCGGCATCATTTTTCTAATTTGAAAGGACAGCCTTAACATTGCTTCCATGCATGTTGTTTCATAGGGTGACAAACTGTGAAGACAAAGGTAGTGTTCCTTGGTGAGGAGACACTGTGCCACCAAGCAACTTCTCATTAGGCATTTTAGGATCTTTGATAGTATAATATATGTTATGAAATGGACAACCTATTTGGATAACTGCTTCCTTCTCTCAGTTCTTTTAATTGCTGCTAGAGTCTCAAAATAAATGGAATCTATCACTCTTTATTTGAGTGGTTTCATTCTGCAAGCAGTGTGATTAAATGAGATACCACTTACCTTAGAGCTCTGAGGGAACAATTATCTGGAAGGACTCAGGAGGGACTTACCTTAGGTAAGGCTACAGTGCAAAATTCTGCAGTCAGGGCAAGAAGGTTGTAACGCCAGTGAATCTGAATAGAGAGTTCATATCTGCAGAGGGCCAAAAACACACAGAAAGATGCCTCCTGTTCTCTCTAGTTAAGTGTGACCTCCTGGAAAGTTATATGTAGGTCACACTGTGCCTTGGAAGTGAATAACCAATTATTTAAGAAACACTTTTATTTCTTGCTTGGCCAATGTGCATAAGAATGCATTTTGGACTGACTCCTTATATTGAATCATTCAGCAGGGTAATACCTATCCTTTTAAAGATGGTGTCGAGACTTTATTCTTTTCTTTAGGATGCGTACTTTCCATAGAAGAAGGTAAATAATGCACTGCGTATGAACTATAAACCAATTTGAACCCATGTGAGTTTTAAGTCAAATCCAGTTACTGTTCTCAACAGAGAAGGAGGTGGGATCGGCAAGTAGTAGGACCAAATATTATAAAACCCCTAATAAGAAGAACCCAGAGGACTTAGATATAACTGAAAGAAAGTAAACATTTTATTCATATAAAAGAAAAAAAATAAAGAATACGGGCAGCAGAATACAAATAGCTCATCGGTGTGACTTTGGCTACAGTATTGTGTATGTAGTTGCTACTTTAGTTTCAATTGCACATGAGCTTTTTGAACGGGTGCAGGGATTTTGATAGACTACCTTCCAAGCACCTGGAAAGGAAACTTTGTCATTTGCCCTAGAGGTAAAAGCAAGACCAGGTACTAAAAAGACCATGGAAGAACCCTGAGAGAATGGGGGTCAGGTCCAGTTAGGGATGCAGAATGAGGTTAATTGCAGAATGCCCCGGAGATCTGTGCCAGAAAATATTTTTGTTGTCAAATCTATTTATTAACCATTTTTAAGATGAGGTGAATAAAAGAGTGATATTATTCAGTAACCCTAAATTTTCAGTCCTGTAAGGGCCACAAGGGACTCCAGCAAGACTTAACCAAACCAGGCAATTGGACGATGTGATGAAGATGAAATTTGAAACAGGCAAGTGTGAGGTGATGCACATCTGAAAGAACAATTTAAGCTAATCATACACAGTGATGGATATTGAATTAGCCATAACCTTCCAAGAAAAAGATCATGAGCTTTGCTCAATGTGCCACAGTGCTAAAAATAAGTCACTGGAAGAAGAGTGAGAATAATGTGGAAAATATTAAGGTGCCATTATATAAATTGACAGCATATCCTTGTCTAGAATATGATGTTGAGTTTTTGTCACCTCATCATAAAAATGAAATGGAAGAACCAGAAAAATGTACTGAAGGCTAGCTAAACTGATTAGAAATATAGGATAAGCTTCATTATGAAAAGAATATTTTTGTGTCACATTTAAAGATTTCCTGTTGCAAAAATCCTATAGTGATATAAAAGACAGGCATTTATGACTGTCTGAAGCATTCCCATTAAAGAGAAAATAAGTACTCACATTTTGCACTGTAGTTTCTAGACTTGGGTAATCAAGACATTTTTATCATCAAATAGTGTCGTGAGACTGTTCAAAGTAGTATAAGTTGGTGGTATCTTTTGGAAAAAAAAAAAGAACATCTTGGAAAACCCCTTTTATCTGGACCACATTTGATGCTTGCCTGTGTTCACTTTTCTAGTGATAACTGGTGTTCGTAATGAAAGTCCCAGGTCGCTGCATGATTTTTCAAACACTTTTAAAATCAGAAAAAAAAAAAACCTTAAGAAAAACACACAAACACATTTTATTCAGTATAAGAATATAAATAAAATTTGACCTATTTTTCCAAAACTTGGACATTGATTTTTGGTCTGTATACTAATTTACTAACAATAATATTTACTTACCCCGCACGATCTATCCTTGGCCATCAAAGATAAGTTTTTCTAGTTGTTTTCCAGTCTCTATTTAGCCTGAGAACTTCATCCAAGTTAACAAAGAATAAAAGTGGGATAAGCATAAAACAACACATGAAACTAAAATAAAAAAGAAGGAAGAGTCGGGCACTGGAGCTCTTTTCTCATTGCCTGGGGGCTTGTGGCGGGGGGGGGGGTAGTGGTGGGGGAGTGAGAGATTCTATCTCCATTATTATGATATCTTTGTATGTACACACATAGCCCCTGGCTGTTAGAATTTTCTTTGAAGGAAGAACTCAGAAATAATGTACAAGATGGGCTCAAAAAGAGCTGAATGTAGTTCTTGGCAGTGAGAGTAATAATCAAGTTGGGCTGAGTATTGATTCAAGAAATGCTGGCCGCTGAGAAATCAGTTTCACGATTGTCTACCCTAGCTCGGCTTATACTTTCTTTTCCTGAGAATTCTGCTTATTTATGCAAGTGGCATTTTGGGAATGGTTTTCTCCAGGTTAATGTAGAAGCTTTAATACTTCAAAGGATAATCTCTACCAGTTTCTACCAGGATATAAATCCCAACAGTCCTTTTCATGAATTAGATGAAATGTATTTCAACATTTGTTTTTGTCACTAAAACATTACTGAGTTACTCATGGAGCAATAATGAAGACCAAATGAAAACATGTCATGAACTATTTATTCAGAGATTGCTATATCAAGAGTGTCAGTCACTTGTGCCATTTGTGTTTTCGCAGAGACTTACAGGTAGGCAGGGGAATGGAAAGCTTTATAGTGAATAAAAGGGAAGGCTTCAAGTGTGCTCTGATTGGAGGTTGTTAGCATGGAAAAGCTGTGGGAGGGTTAACTAGAAGCAGGACATCCTATGTGATTGGCGAGGGGTACATATTTGTCTTTCTCTGCTTGGTCCTAAGCTGGAAGCAGTGACAAAATTTAGAGAAGTCGTCAGTTATTAATCAAGACCTGGATGTTTGGGGCTCACTGTTACAGGGATTGTTGTTCAGCTTTCTGGATTATTCTTAGAGATAGCAGTATGACTTCCTATAAGGCTGACTTGTAGGGGGCCAGCTACTGTAGGAGGAGTTGCTTCCCGGGGCCAGTTGCTGCAGGTGTGGGTCAAGGTTCTATTTTTATATATGGTCTGGCTACTGTCTGTTTATGTATTCAGTCTCACTGTGTAAAACAAAAAAATGAAGTTCACATTCTGAGAGAATTGAACTCTTGAAAGCATCAGACTTCCTTTTTTGAATAGTATGTTTAGTTTTCTAATGCCTGAAATAAATCATCACCAAGAAACAGAAACCTTTGGAAGTCTCAGATTATGGGTTGCTTGTCCTTTGGGCAAGAAATAACTTGAGTTATTTCTGAGTACAGAATTTTCATTCAAATAAAGTAGCTCTATATTACAGAATATGTAGTTGAAAATATGACCTATTTGAAAAAAGAAAAGAAAGATAAAACCACATCTTTAAAGCTTCCTCTGTACTTTTATTTTACTAATTAAAGAGCATAACTTCTGAGTCAAGCCCCAGTGTGAATATGGCTGTATTGAAAGTTGTAGTAACTACTTCAGGCCACCAAGGAAGGCATCATTTTGGGAGCTGTTTCAGGGATCTTACTGACATTCTAAGGGGCTGAAGGAGCTTACATGCCTTATTAAATGTCCTAGCTTCCCCTGAGGGATACAGTATGAACGAGGAAAATTAGCAAAAATTAGCAATGAAGAACCTTTGATTGATGGATTATATAATACTCAATATCCTAGATAGAATGGTATCATGCAGGCAGAAAGAGCTAATTTTTTTCTAGGTGCTAGTGCTGACATTTAGCCATGTAAAATATACTAACACAATTAACTGAAATATACCGTTCCTGAAATGTGCTATAACCAAATGCACTATATTTTTCATATGATTTGCAATTTCCATGGGGAGCTCATTTGGATTACGTTTATAATATTCATTTAGCAAACTCCATTAGCAATGTTTACAAGTACTTATGGATCTGGTAAATGAGTTTGCGGATGCACTGTGAACGAAGCTAAATGCATCCATTTGTGTATGGGATCTAATTCATAAACTCACTCCAATCAGGCATGGTGTATAGCACATTAAACTCTAACCTGTGAATCTGGATTCCTATATGGTTCCTACACAGTTTCTTAATATGACTGAATTGATTAACCTTTTGGTATCTTGATTTTCCCTGGAGGAGAAAACTCATTGAAAAATTGGATTAACATGAGTAGCTGAGCATAAGAATCCTTAAAGGCAAACAAACAAACAAATAAATAGAATAGAGAGATTTTCCATCTCTTCCTGGTTGTAAATTAGGTTTTTAGTGGAAAACTGTTTTAGCACACCCAAGTTCCTAGAACATTGGCCACATTAATGGTAATGTAACTTGGTGAATTATCCTGATGACCTGAAAGGGTTTCTGCATTTTGCAAAAGGGCCTAACCTAAAAAATACAAGTGTTCCTATTTGGAGTGGCTAGTTCTTTCATGGGAAATGACTAGCGGCCTGTTACAAAAACAAACTGTTAGACCATTGATGATCTGCATGAGTTTAAAATTTACCAGTTCAGGAGATCCAGATTTTTAGGTCATATTGCTAGGTCAAGGCACAGGTTGGGGTGTGGGACCTGGGCAGACATAGGTCATTGATATTAAGACTTATAGAGATCTCCCAGGATTCGAAAGAAAACCTGAAATAATGATAGTTAATATTTATTGATGCTTACTATAGGCTCTAAGCACTTTACATGTAACTCTAATTCTCACAACAATCCTATGAGGGCAGGTACTGTGATTTTTATCTTCATTTTACAAATGAGGAAACTGAGGCTTAGAGAAGTAATATGTCCTAAGGCCATACAGCTATAAACCAGCTGTGCTAGAATTTGAATTCAGGCTCTTTGACTCCAGATGCCTGATCTTTAAACCTATGGAACAGATCACTGGCATTTTCTTTAGCACATTTTCTAAGGTACAAAATTGGCTGAGACAGAAGAATCAGTAGTTTCTCCCAAGGTTATGTAGTTGTTCTTTTGAAGGAGAAGTTCTAATTCTGGCATACAGAAGATACAGGATGGAACTCCCCATCTTAGACCTGATGAATACCCAGAACCCAGAAATTCTTTTTTTAAGTATATTTTATCGATTATGCTGTTACAGTTGTCCCTTTTTTTCCCCTTTATTCCCCTCCTCCAAGCACCCCTCCTCCCACTAGTATCCCCCACAGCCACTTAGTACATGTCCATGAGTTGTACATATAAGTTCTTTGGCTTCCCCGTCTTCTGCACTATTCTTAACCTCCCCCTGTCTATTCTGTACATACCGATTATGCTTCTTATTCCCTGTACCTCTTCCCCTATTCTCCCACTCCTCCCTGGTAACTTTGTTTTTGTTTTTGTTTTTTTAGGTTCAGTTGTTGATAGTTGTGAGAAGATAGTTTTGATCTTTTTTTTCTTAGATAAGTTCCTTTAACGTTTCATATAATAAGGGCTTGGTGATGATGAACTCCTTCAACTTTACCTTATCTGGGAAGCACTTCCATTCTAAATAATAGCTTTGCTGGATAGAGTAATCTTGGATGTAGGTCCTAGCTTTCCATGACTTTGAATACTTCTTTCCAGCCCCTTCTTGTCTTAAGGATTCTTTTGAGAAATAAGCTGATAGTCTTATGGGAACTCCTTTGTGGGTAACTGTCTCCTTTTCTCTCGCTGCTTTTAAGATTTTCTCATCTTTAATCTTGGGTAATGTAATGATGATGTGCCTTGGTGCGTGCTTCCTTGGGTCCAACTTCTTTGGGATGCTCTGAGCTTCCTAGACTTCCTGGAAGTCTATTATTTCCTTTGCCAGATTGGGGAAGTTCTCCTTCATTATTTTTTCAATAAGTTTTCAATTTCTTGCTCTTCCCCTGCTCCTCTGGCACCCCTGTGATTCGGATGTTGGAGTGTTTAATGTTTAGGAACACGAAGGTTTCTAAGCCTCCCCTCATTTTTTTTTTTTTTTGAATTCTTGTTTCTTCATTCCGTTGTGGTTGAATGTTTATTTCTTCTTTCTGCTCCAAATCATTGATTTGGGTGCTGGTTTCCTTCCCTTCACTGTTGGTTCCCTGTATATTTTTCTTTATTTCACTTTGCCTAGCCTTCACTTTTTCCTCTATTTTGCGACCACACTCTACCATTTCTGTGAGCATCCTGATTACCAGTGTTTTGAACTCTACTTCTGATAGGTTGGCTATCTCTTCATCCCTCAGTTGTATTTTTTCCTGGAGTTTTGATCTGTTCTTTCATTTGAGCCATATTTCTTTGTCTTCATGCTCCTGTGACATCATAAGGGGTGGAGCCTTAGGTATTCACCAGGGCAGGGCAACCCACATCACTGTGTTGTGGTGCTATATGTGGTGGAGGGGTCAGAGAAGGAACAGTGCTGCTTGCTTAGCTCTCATGCACTTTCAGTCACTTATCCTGCTACCCACAAGCAAATTAGGCCCTTCTGGTGCTGATTCCTGGGTGGATGTGCTTGTGTATGTTCCTGTTCCTTGTGGGTCTTTCTAACAAACTGTCCTGTGAGGCTGGGAGTTTCTCTCACCACCACAACCCCCACAGATTTTTACAGACAGAGGTTTTGAGGCTTTCTTGCCCCGTGCTGGAACCCTGGGTTGTGAGGTCTGTCTTGATCCCAAGTTGCTCCTCCTGGTTTATCCACACAAAAATGTGGGACTGCTTGGTCCACCAGCTGCCACCATGCCCAGTCTGCCAGCTGAGGCCACCGCCTTGTCTTCCAGGTCCTCCTGCCTCCGCCTTGCTGCGCATCCCCTCCGCCCCAGCTGCCCCTCTCCACACCTCCTACTGGTCCGGAAGAATGTTTCCTCTTTAACTCCTTGGTTGTCAGACTTCCATACAGTTAGATTTTCTGGCAGTTCTGGTTATTTTTTGTTTTTAAATTTGTTGTTTTTCTTCTTTTGGTTGTGCGAGGAAGCAAAGTGTACTTACCTATGCCTCCATCTTGGCCAGAAGTCCCTATATGTCAGAACCCAGAAATTCAAGTCATCTTCGATATAAGAAAGTTATCAAAGAGTGCCATCCAATGAGGATATTTTTGTCTGCTTTCAAAATTGAGTTGGGAGTTTCAGTTATTATTTAAAATTTTTTTCACAAATATAGTTTTTTTTCCATAGAACACAGATGCTCTTAACTCCCTAGCAGTCACCATCTGTACCTCAATTTACATTTCCCAAAACACTGCTGACATCTGTTTAAATGCCAATCTCTCCCCAACTTAGTAAGATTTTAGCTAAAAAGTGGTATCTTATGAGTGATTTGGAATTTCAAAGCTATACTGATTTTAATCAAAGTGCTCAATGGCTACAGTTATATAGGCTACATCTGCTCCTTTGAGAAGGTTTCCATGAAATGGGGGCTAATATTAAAAGTGATCTGTCATTGCAGGAGGAATGTGGGATCGTTTCACCAGGTTAGACTTTTCATGTATGGGAAAAGGAAGAGAACGGTTCTGAGCTGCATGGAAAGGCTCCTGAGTGGATAGGAATCCACCCAGATCATCACTGCCCCAATCCCTTTCCATAGGTTGATGCTTTCTTCATACAAATATGTTCGACTTTCTTTCATGAATCAGTATGTGAGGGGAAAGCTAATATGCCTGGTGATAGACATGGTGTGGGAGTGAGGCTGACGGCTGGTTGAACAAATGGACAGAGATAATCATAAGCTGATTTTTTTTAAAAGGACATACAGAAATTATGCCCCTAAATAAGTGTTGCTTCAAGGTAGCACACAGGGAAATGATAAACTTAATCCAATGGTGATGTAATTATTCAGAACATTCTTGGAGTTACTTTGACATCAGGGACACATTTTGGGGGAAATTCTCAGTGATGTCAAATCTTTATTTGAGAGAAACTTTGACTTTTGGAAAAGTCCAAAAGTCTCCTGGAATATAATTTTGTTATAAAGTAGATTTGAAGTGGGAATTTTTCCCTAAGTGGTTCATAAACTGATTCTAGGAAGACAATTTCAAAAGATGAACTTTAGAAAAATTGTAAGCAATAGAGGCATCATGGGACCAGGTATGTAACCCCTGAGAAGAATTCTTCATTCAGAAATATAAACTTGGTCTTGTTTATTTGTATTTTAAAATGAGACAGATCTGGGTTTTAGACTGGCTTCATATATTTCAAGATGTGCAACCTGGTTTACTTAACCATATTAAGCCTCAGGTACTTCCTCATCTGTAAAATAGAGATAATTATAATAACTACTTCCTGGTATGATGAGGACTAAAGAGGGTAGTATATGTAAAGTGCGTTGCCTGATGCTTGGCATATAGTAAACATTCAATAAAAGATGCCAACTCATACCCTCAAAGTAGATATGTGGACTCTAATTTCATGAGATATAGTGTGGTGTAGCAGAAGGACTTGGAGTCATGTCCTACCATTTATTTGGCTATAATGGTCCTAGGAAAGTCGTTTAACTTTTAGAGTGGTGACTTCCTACTCTGTAAAGTGGGTATAACAATTCTCCTTTTATCAGATTACCATAAATATTAGAGATAATGTACATAAAGAGTTTTGGGCAATGATTGTGATAATTATGGAAAGGAATCTTAGGAAAATAATGGGATATATGATTGTTCTACAAAGATGATAATAAGTTTAATGCGGGGCTAATACTTGCATTTTAAATCTTACAAAATTTCAAACTGTGACTTGGGAATTTTTCAAAATGGCAAATATTTCTAGGCATGGCTCCATCACATCTGGATTTATTGGTTTCTAGGTTGAGGACCTAGAATATCGCAGGTTAGTTCACCCCACTTATATCTCCAAATGGATTTCATAGGATTCCTAGTGCTACCAGGCCTTGCTTAACTATGAGTTCAATGGAACGTCACTTCTATGATTAGAAGTTGTTCCTTATCTATAGACCAAGACCTTCAAGAATAGTTCCAGTTGTGAAATATTTAAATTCATCTTTTTAAATGCAAATAAAAAATTTTAGAGAGACAGGTATTACTCTGTTCACCATTTTCAGCATTAAATTTCTTTAAGAAGTCTTCAAGAAATTCTTACAACAAAAGAAAATGAGGCCCTGTGACAACATTTCTCTTTCAAGAGAATATTTATATATTTTTTCATTTTGTTTGGCAAAAATGTCTCAGTTAAAATGAGATGTCTGACTCATTTCTACAGCCAAATATTTCTGAAATAAAAGATTGGAATTACAAAAATTTTTAAAAATCCAATTTAATTCTAAAACAGGCTTAAAAACTTACTGATTTAAATCAAAACAAAATGTTTAGGAATAAAATTGTAGTTAAATAAGTAGTTTAAAAAAATTGAAGGGAGTAGAATCTTTTCCTGAAATTAAATCTTACAGAGACTCTAAAATGAGAAATGGATGAAAGCAAGGCTACTCTAGTTAAAGAAGGAAGAGACAAGCCCATTCTTTACCCTCCTAACTCTTTTTTTCCTCTCCCACCTTCATAATCATATGACACCTTCCCAGAAACTGTGGAGCTCCCAGAAACACAGTGTTGGATCTATTGGTCTAGCTGTTCCTTCGATTTCATTCCCTTTCCCTGTTAAAAAAAATAAAAAAATAAAAAGGGTAGTTTTCTGTGCATAGAGCCTTAATCCTGTCAACTTGAGTAGGCAGGAGACAGACATGTTTATACCCTGACATCTCAGTTGTCTCTGCTTTGTCCAATGTTTGGGAGCAGGGGTTCTGAATATAGACAAGCCTGTCTACAAGTCTGATTTCTGTTGGTGTTGAAATTCCTCCTGGTTGACTTGGCAGATTTTCTCTAATGACTTTCAAATCAAGAGGACAGGTGTCACAATCTTAAAAAGTAGCTCTACTGATGTTTGTTAACTTTGGCCATGTTGGTACTTTCTTTTGTCAAAGTACAGTGTCACAGCAAAGGTGGGGTGGGAACTTGAATGCTCTTAGAAAGGACACAGAGTCTCTGCAACACATCCCATCTAGTTAGGAAACGTTGTTTTGCCTTTGATAAATTGCCTTCAATGAGGCAAGTGACTGGGAGATGTCACCACAGCACAGTCTCTGCCTCATGCCCTGTGAAATGTTGATGTGGCTCCTGCAGAGATTCTCTCCGGCATTCTTTAAATGACATCTGGGTTTAAAAATTCAGCTGCCAGAAATCATCTCACTCAAGGTGTAAAACAGGAAGTGCTGATGGCTTGATGACCCCAGACTGCACGGTAGATGGGTATTGCTTGCCTGACCCCATGGGACCTGACTGACAAAGGGAGAGGACAGTGGAGTATATGCTGAATATAAATAATGAGCAGGGGAGATGTTGGTTTTTCACCTTCTAGCTCTGTGCTAGTGAAAGCAGCCAGGTTAAAACCTAGAGATCTGTAGGTCCCAAAGGAGGCACGCAAAGAGAGAAGCCCAGAGGAGAGTTCTACAAATTCAGACCCCAGGGTTTAAGGGGAAGGATGACCATGGTTCTGCTTCCCTTAGGCTGTGTGTCTTTGGGAAAACTATTTAACCTCTCTAATTAAGCCTTGGTTACCTCAGGTATAAATTCCAGTAGTTCCTTAAACTGTCTGTACTGAAAGGCTAGGTTAAAAAAAAATTCAGTTCATCTTTAGACTGATATTTTTATATAATACAGTGAAAATGAATTCTTAGAAATGCATAAACTTTTTATTCTTAAATTCAACAGGCATAAAATTGCTCTGTGAAATTGGTTTTAAAGTTTCTAAACATTTACTCTCAGTTTCTACAGTATTTTATTGCAGACCAGAAATAATCTGTGGCCTGACGCTAGCATGTGGACTAGACTTTTTGAATGTCATTGGTACAGATGGCTGAATGGAATAGTACATATATTTGACAACCATTGTCATAATTTTATATTTTCTATAGTTTTAACACATTGGAAAGACACTTTACCACCAGTAAACCCCTGCCTTTGCAAAGCCATAACAACATGGAGGTTTTCACAAAGGACACATAGGAAGGAGAGAGACGGAATGGTTCAAATCGACCTCTCTTGAGAGTCTGAGGAACGATAGGTCTCAGGACCATCAGATGGCGGTTCAAGTGTTCCAAGCCAGTCCATGGGCCAAGTGCAAATCCTGGGACTGCTACTTTAGAAATGTGAACTGAAGACTTCCAAAACAGGCCCCTGGCTTGGGCCAGAGAGTCATACCTGCAGCACAATCAGTCAGTGTGATGCTCCGGTGGTCCATTCCCTCGCTAGAGCTGCTGGACTGCTAAGCGGCTCAGTGCTGAGTACTTGCCTTGGAGGCATGCAGATTCATGTGTGAGCCCCCTTCTTGCCAGTGCGGCCATAGCTGAGCTGCTGATGCTCTCCAAGCTCCCATTTTCTCCTGTGGAAAGTAGAGGCTAACAATAATAGTGCTTACTTTTCTTAGTGCTGCTGAAGGGATTAAACAAAATAATTCCTGTTAGTGTTCAAGGAGTTTTGCATGAATAATGGTAGTAATAAGGCCAAAGTGAGCAGCTCAGTTTTAGCAAAGCCATGCTAACCCATGACCATGAGGGACTGAAGGGGGTCAGGCACAGCGGCTAGCCCCTCTCAAACAGAGAAGAGGAAAGGAACCCAAACTTTAGCATACCACTTTTAAAAGGTTTCTGACCCTTAAATCATGACTTTCCCTATAGCTATCTAACACTCTTTCTCCTTCCCTTCACCCCAGCTGTGAAAGAGATGGTTATAATATGGAAAAGTGAATCAAAGTCTTGAATACATCATCCAAGGTGAGGAAAACTGCAGGGGTTCAACAGGAGTCTGGGGAAGCGGGAGTGCCCTTTTTTTCCTATCTACACAATGTGCAGAGGATACACATGATTAAAATTCTTAACACGATTTCAGAGTATCGCCTTCCTAGGTAGATGACACGCAAAGGCAGGCACAAAGATTGAAGAATGATCTGACTCAAGTGGCTCATTTGTAAGAGCCTGAATAACACTCCATAATGAATTTGCTATTTACCGATGAAGCAGTGCATTCATTTGGCATTAATGGGCAGGGACAATGCACAGTCATAGTTATTTTATTTAAATTCAAGCTTTGGTACCAGGCAACTAAATTGCTGCAGAAAGAAAGTGATATGCCAATTTCAAAGGTACTTATTGCCATACCATCTAGTAGCTGAAAAATAGAAGATACGAAAAAATAGGATGAAAGTATAAAATCTAATCAACAATAACAATGATGCTATTAATAATACACTTTATTTGGAAGGCTCAATTAATGAAGGGAGAGTTCCTGAAAAGATATTGGTCCATAAGGAGTGAGCTTAAGGAAGAAAATGGGCCGGTGTGGCTCCCAAATACTTCTTCTAATTTATATGATTATGGGGGAAATTTCTTTGGGTGTAATTTCCAGTTAAGCTTCGTAGGCTTCAACCATCACCCTACTATCATCGCCAGACTCCTCTAGTTATTTCTGAAAACAAGGAGGCATCTCATACGCGAACCACTTCAGATGTTTTGTTCTTCTCACCAAAGGACCTTGACGTTGCTTCTGTTCTGGTAGCCTCTATAAGAATGCTGCCCTGCCAGTACAACTCCTCTTCCCCTGGGGGGATGTCTTGACAACACTAGGTGTGGTCTGTGGCAGAGCTGGCATAGAGGTTCTCTATGACACAGTCTTTCATAAACATAGATGTTCCTGTTTCATATATTAACCTCTCTTTCGTAGGAGCTCAAAATCAGGCCATCAGGCTGTGTTTTGTGTGGGTATGTGTCAGGAAGGTAAATGAGGAGAGAAACCATGCCTTCCCCTGCATCGACCTTGTATGACTCCTCCCAGGGACACTCTAAAAAGGCCCCATGAATATTACTCATACAAATAAACACTGGCAAACTGGAGAGGATCATCTTGTTCCATTTACCAAAAGCATCTGGATCCTCACTCCAGTCCAAAGAAGAATATTCCTAGGGTGAAAAACCGATTAAAACATACCTATCATTTATACCTCCTCATGAATGAGTTTTAAAATATTTTTCTTGAAGCACACTTGGATAGGAGACAGGCAAGCATATAGGTTACCCGAGATGGATATGATTAGGGTGGAGGGCAAAATGTTGAGGGCATTAAAATCAGCTTTGACAACCTCACAGGTGAACTCTAAGATGGCTTTGCTCACTCCCACCGTTAGCAAAATTTAAGACAAGCCAGGAATGTGGCATGTACTTTAGCTAAAGTAGACCTCATATTGGAAGGAAAATTAAGTCTGAGTCAGCCACCATGCATGTTCTGCTTCAGTATTTGGCATTTCTAACATTTGGTATAAATCAAGACATCCTTTGAAAAACTGAAATGGAAATCCCTAGTCAGAAACTGATTGCCACTCATTTCCCGATTCTGAACAGTGCCCTTTCCAAGAAAAGTCATATATTTCCACCTATATGCCTCAGGTCTTGTCTGAAGGTGTGTCTCAGAAGAGAGCTGCAAAGGATTCCTGCAGTTTTGACTCTGAAGAGAATATGGTGGTCATTCTCTGAAATCTGTTTCTGTCACGACCAGGTCACTTTTGATATAGACTTGGTGTTTGTAGGGAGGGGATGGTGGGGAGGAGGCACATGGGGATCGAGAAGGACTTTTTCCAGCCCTGGCATATGCCTCGCTCAGAATCACTTGGCTTAACTCTGGATGATTCCCCATCATGTTAACTCAGGGTGATCGTGCAGACATTTGGAGGCATAACTACAGTCAGGGTGAGGGTTCCTCCCTTTGTCATTACCAAGGTCTTGTTAAAAATGGGCATTCTTTTCCCAGGGACTTCACACTTTAACCACTTTATTTACCAAATAGTATTTATCAAGTAATAATTGTTTTGTTTTCCTTGCTTATTAAGATAAGCTAGGGATAACTGCCTATCATTTTTTAACTGACATATGGTAACCAGTGTAACTGATTTGATATAATGCCATAAAAATTAAACAAAGCAAAATGAAGGGAAACCTGGTGTGTATATTTATGTTTACTTGAGCTATATGTATATATAACTCAAATGCTCATTGAGTATTAAGTTGTTATTTACTCAACAAATACTTATTAAGCACTAATTATGTATCATAGCAAGTACTGCCCTTGTTACCAGGGATAAGCAGTCAACAATACGGGCAAAATCTCTTGCCCTCCTAGAGCTTCTATTCAAGTAGGAAAATCTGAAAGCTGGGTATTTTAACAAGGATGTGATCTGTATATATATGCTTTCCATTGACATTCAAAACACTAAATATAAATCACAAATACCTACTACTGCCCTTACTCAGTCTTTGAAGAATGTCAGAATTTAGGAGTGCAGGATGGAAACACTTTCTGGGGCTTTCCTGGGTAACAAAGTATAGGGACCTGAGGAAATGTGTGATGGGACATGGGAGGCACTTCAGCCCCTTCCATGGGCACCTGGTGCAAATCTTCATCTATACTTTCCAAACAGAAGAGTGAAAATCAAATGAATAAGTTCAGCAGCTGCTCCCATAAAGGAGATGTCTGTGAAGGTATTTTGTACTTAACGAGCAGTTTTGAACACCTTCACCTACTATATACCTACATAATCATATGTCTTCCTTACAGTGATGATGGAATTAGGATATAACGTGGGGGAGTATCTTGAATTAAGAGAATAAATCCCTGGATCCATTATATTACTGACCCTTTCTAGTTAACTAATTCAGGTAAGAGACTTCCCATATGGACAGTTAATTTAAAATATATGGGATGGGCAAATACACATAGAAGACTTTTCAGAACTGATTGGGGCTCAACTGCCTATTTGAACCAAACATACATTCAATTGTTTTTAAATATTGATGCCTTTGCTGTTATTACAAAACACTGAGTAGGAGTTCACACAAAGAGGGTGACATGTGAATGTGTCAAGTTAGTGTCAAAACAACAGCCTTGAGCAGCCCTGCAGCCTGACAGGCTTCAGAAGGGAGTGACTGCTGACTGGACTGCTCTGAGGCTGAATTAGGTCTCTCCTTGTAAGGACGTTGCTATTTCCTTGGGTGTCTGAGCCTGGAGTTGTGTCAGACTTCACTGATGATATCCCGGTGTAGAGAGGGAAGGCACACACTTTGCCAACAGGAGGGATGAATACATATGGTGTTTCTCTTTGGATCAGGCTGACTGTGACCTCTGCAGAGAAAGGTTGTGTGGCAGCGTGCGTGACTTCCTTCGCATGAGGTCTGACAAATAAAACACCTGGCTTGCACATCTCGTGTAAGGAAGATCAAGCAGCTAAGGCTGGGCTTCTCAGTGCCTGAAAAGCACTTCTTTTACCATAGGGCAGCTGGAAATGCTCTTTCCTTTGCTTGGGACAGTTTTGGCTTCTCCTTTACAGTGGTCCTGACAGCTCCCCATGGTGTAAATCTTGATCTAAATGTCGTTCCTTCAGGAGGCCGTCACTGTACCTTCTCCAACTAAGTTAGGAGGACCTCCTGATATGTGCCCCATACTACCCTTCATTTTTCCAAATTATTAATCAGGATTCTCCAGAGAAATTGGAAATGCATGTGTGGGTGTGTGTGTAGAGACAGAGAAAGAGGGGGAGAGGGAGAAAGAGAGAGATTTTAAGGAATGGGTTCAAACAATTATGGATGCTTGGAAAGTACAAAATCTGGTGGGATAGGCGGGAGGGCTGGAGACCCAGGGAGAACCAATGTTGCAACTCAAGTACAAATGCCATCTATTGGAAGATTTTCTTCCTGCTTGGGGTAGATCAGTCTTTCTTTTATTAAGGCTTTTCACTGATTGGATGAGACCCATCTAAATTATGAAGGATAATTGGCTGTGTTCAAAGTCCACCAATTTAAATGTTAATTTCATCTAAAAATTGCCCCACAGAAACATTTATAATAATGTTTGACTAAATATCTGGGCACTGTGGCCCACCAAGCTGACACATAAAATAAGAGATCACACCAATGTAACACTATCATATCTGTTAATGTTTACATGTGAGAATGTTTACAATCCTCACTAGGTATGAGGACATGGATCATGTTTGCTATGTTCTTGATATGTTCCCAGAGCTCAGCACATGGTCAAACACAAAATAGATGCTCATTGAGTATTAAGTCATTATTTATTAAACAAATACTTATTAAGTACTAATTGTGTATCATACCAAGTACTACTCTTGTTACCAGGGATAAGCAGTGAACAATACAGGCAAAAATCTCTTGTCCTCCTGGAGCTTCTATTCACGTAGGAAAATCTGAAAGCTGGATATTTTAACAAGGATGTGATCTGATTTTGTTTTAAAATATCACTTTGGCTGCTGCATTGAACAGGATTTTAGGGTGGGAGAGGAGGGAAGGGTGGCAGCAGAGACCTGTTAGGAAGCCATTGCGTCAGTTTAGGTGAGATATGATGGCACATTGAACGAGGGTGCTGGAAAAGGAGACAGTGAGGAGAGGTTTGATCTGAGACATACCGAGGGTGGAGGTGACAGAACTTGCTCATTGATGTAGAGGTGGAGTATGTGTAAGAGAGAAATCAGCAATGAGGCCTCCATTTTGGGTCCAAGTTACGGTGAGGATGTGGTTCCCATTCACTAAGTGAGAAGCTTGGGGGAGGAGCAGGTCTGAGTAGGAAATCAAGACTTCTGTGCTGGATGTGTTGAGCTTTGAAGTGGGTGCTTGATATCTGAATGGAGAGGGCGAGAGGATGGTTGAATACAGAAGTCGAGATCTCAAGGGAGAGCCCCTCCTGGAGGTGTAGGTTGCCTTTGGAGCCATGAGATGGGAGATGATCATGCAGTAAGCATTTAGGGATATGAAGAGAAGAGTTGCAAGGACCAGATTCTTGGGCATATTATTATTTAGGGCTTGAGAAGAGGAGGAATATCTGAAAAAGAGACTGAAAGAAGTGGCTGGACATAAGAAGAATAGCAGAAAAAATTGGTGGCTAGGAACTCAGGGAAGAAAGTGTTCCAGGAAATAGGAAGAGACCATTTCTGCAGCTGAATGCATGTGATAGACCTCATCGTCTATTAAGCACTTGAGTAACCCAAAGAGCTATAAGACATGGAATTGTGTCCCTGAGCCTATTTAGGGAGATAAGTAACTCACATTTGGCTGTTTGGTATATTCCTTGAAAGCTCTGGTGAAGAAGCTGGCTGGGGAATGTAGAATAGAAGGAAGAGAAGATTCTCTCCCCCACCCCCTTCGTGGATTAGCCAGCTTATGCTCAATGAGAAAAGCGAGCAAATTTATTTATTTATTTATTTATTTATGCATTCATTCATTCATTTATTTAAGCATTTATTGAAAGCCTGTGTGTACCAGTCGATATATAACCCTCAGAATTATAATTCTATGAGTTAGGTCTGAAAATGAAGTTTCAGAGCAGTTTTAGCTGCTTTTCTCTGTTTCTTATTTCATCATAAGAGATCTATGCAACTTAAACACCTGAAACACTGAAAAGACAAAAGAGAGGGCTCTCTTAGAAATATTACACAAGAGAAAGAAATCTGAAGTTCAGAGTTTTAAATTAAGCGCTAAACCAAGAACAGAGTCATATCAAGTAGAATATGGGGGTGATGGGGCATAGAACGTCATTAAGAGTGAGCATTTATTGAAGGCTTACTGTGTGCTAGGTACTTTCTAAATACTTAGCACATATTAGTTTATTTAATATTTATGATAAGCCAACATAGGTGCTCTTACTGTCATCCTGAATGAGAAAAATGTAGCTCATAAGTTATCAAGCCAGGGTTTAGATCTAGCTGTCTGACTCCAGAGTTCACATGCATGACTATTATGTTCCATTGTCTTTAGTAACCCCATGGGACAAGCCATGGGACAAGTGAAGCCTGAAATGGTATTGACTTGAGAATCCAGTGGGAAGTCAGGAGAATGCTGACAGCTGCAGTGGAGGTGAAAGAAAGATCTCTGAGATCTGATGACAGAAAAGAGTGGAAAATCTTTTCAATGAATAGAGGTTTCTGAAGGAAGTGAGTGGTGTGCGTGTGTGTGTGTGTGTGAAGCAGTAAAGTTTATCCATACCTGTCAAAGGTGTTTTACTGATGCCACTAGGTAATCTGCCTAATACGTGCTTCCATGGTTTGAAGAACAGGATACAGGCTTCTCTACAGATGATGACAGCTGAATTTCCATGTTATATGCCTAAGCGTTTCTCTGAGAGTGGGATAACACTGACAACTTAGTCTATCTTGCTTTCTTCTGAAAACCTTTAAGACTGGCCCACCAGCAGTTATATTTTGATGTAGTGATCAAACCAGCAGGTTGATCAGATTGCTAAGACAGAGCGTGTGAGAAATATTAGGGAGTTCTGTATTAAAGGAAAAACAAGGGACGCTCACCATCCAGGGACTGGCATCATCTCCCCTGCAATTGCCCACCTTGTTATTCCCTCTCTGTGACTCGGGCAGGGAGAATCGAGTCTCTCAGGAGCAAGGCCTGCTTCCTCAGGTCTGATTGCTTTCTCGTCTCCTCTGCTCAATAAGCTTGTAGAGAAAGCAGATCAGGCGTAGAAGACTTGCTGTTGCTAAGCAAGTTTCCACTGTCATCTTAAAGAAGATCAAAATTATGGCTGCCTCATATCAATGTATGAAAGGAAAAAAAAACACTCTGCTATTTATTTTCTAAATAGGAGAAAGAACTAGATTGATAACTAAATAAGTGTTACTGGAATTCAAATAGGTGATAACCACAAAAGAAGGTCTAAATGGGCTTTTATTTTGCATCGAAGAGTGAAAAAGCCATTGGTGTTTTGGAATTATGGAGAGCCTAACCCTTTCTTTTCCAGCATGCAGAAGAATCTTTTGGAATTTTGCAAAGCCTGACCCAAAATAACATTCACTATTCACTTAGGGTTGAACTGGGTTAGTCATTCGATTTTCCCCATTTTTTAAATATTCATAGAGGATCTTCACTTGTGCCTCTGGAACAGAAAAGCAATAATTGCTTTACCCAAAAGTCTCTGCTTTGATATGACAAGCAAGATGCTAGCTGGTGGATATCTTCGTGTATGGTTTCCCAACCCCAATTCTTGCAGCAAATATCTTACTTAGAATAGTTTTCTTCAGTACAATTCAACTGACTGTTATTGGACTCCAGCTAGATAGAAGTATGGCACTATTTTAGTCCTTGAACAGTGTCAAGAGGGAGTCAGTTGTGTTTCCTGCTCTCTCATGCTTATTATGCAGATGCAGGAGGCAAACATAGAAGCAATTTTGGTATAAGGCAGAATGAACTGTAATGTAGGTACATGCTGAGTACAATGAGAATTATGTGTAGTGCTAATATAAAAGAATGCTAGAAATATTTATATATCTAAAAAACTTCTGTGATGAGGGACCTGTAACACGAGAGCAAAGATGAGACTTGAGATGTAGTTGGCCCATAATAACTAGCATTGGATCCATGTCTCATCTAAAATCCAGACCACGATAATTTCTCTAACCTAATAGCTGGCATGTTTGAATGCTTAACAATGTTTCAGATTCTATCCTCAGTAGTTTGCATAGAATATTCAATTGGCTCCTCATGCTTTGAGATGAAAAACGTTGTTAGATTCATTTACATTAAATAAATGCTTATACAGATTAGGACAGCTTTCCAGTGCCATATACTAGTCATGATGAAGCTGGAGTTAGAAACTGGATCTGACATACTCTAAAAGAATTTCCTTTTACTATGTTCCATGTCTGTATATTTAGAATGGATGCACGAAAAGACAGTGATCCCAGTGTATAACAAATTCTATTTCAGTAAGGCTGGTGAGGGTCGTGACCCCAAACTATTTTTTCTCATATCACAAATGAAATAATTAAATTATCATGAGCCAAAAATTATTTATTTATTTTTTTAGTTTTTAAAAATACTTTTAGAAATTTTTTCCTTTTAATTGAATTTATTGGGATGACACTGGTAAACAAAAGTATATAGGCTTCAGGCACACAATCCTACAACACATCATCTATACACCGTATTGCTTGTTCAGCAACCCAAATGAAGCCTCTGTTCATCACCGTTTATAGCACCTATAATTACATCCACCTCCCCCGACTCCCTCCACGCTGGCAATCACCATGTGTTGTCCATGCCCATGAGTTTTCGTCTTTTTTTTGCTCAAACCCTCCCCACAGCTGTCAGTCTCTTCTCTGTAAGTCTGTCTCTATTTTGCTTGTTAGTTCATTTTATTCATTGTTCCAGACATGAGTGAAATCATGTTGTACTAGTCTTTCTTTGATTGGCTTATTTCACTTAGCATAACGCTCTCTAGGGCCATCCATGCTGTCACATAGGGTAAGATTTCCTTCCTTTTTACAGTTGAGTAATATTCCATTGTGTGAATATAACAGTTATTTTATCTACTCATCTATTGATGGACACTTGGGCTGCTGCCAAATCTTGGCAATTGTAAATAATGTTGTAATGTACATAGGGATGCAAATATTCTTTCAAATTAGTGTTTCAGTTTTCTTTGGATAAATCCCCAGAAGTAGAACTGCTGGGCAATTAGGCAGTTCCATCTTTAATTTTTTGAGTAACTCCACACTGCTTTCCACAGTGGCTGAACCAATCTTCATTCCTACCAACAGTGCACAAGGGTTTCCTTTTCCCCACATCCTTGACAACACTTGCTTGTTGATTTATTGCTGATAGTCATTCTGGCAAGTGTGAAGTGGTATCTCATTGTGGGTCTAATTTGTGTCTCTCTGATGGCTAGTGATGCTGAGCACCTTTTCATATGCCTATGGGCCATCTGTATGTCTCCTTTGGTGAAGTGTCTATTCAGGTCCTTTCCCATTTTTTAATGGGTTTTTTATTTTTTTGGTGTTTTATAAATTCTTGATAAATTTTGAATATTAACTTTATCAGATGTATCATTGATGAATATGTTCTCCCATTCAATGGGCTCTCTTTTGATTTTGTTGATGGTTTTCTTTGCTGTGCAAAAACTTTTTAGTTCGATGTAGTTTGTTCTTGTGTATGATGTAAAAAGACAGTCTAGTCTTTTTGTTTTTCTTTTTTTTTTTTTTTGGCATGTATCTGACCAATTTTCCCAATGCTATTTATGGAATAAACTGTCTTTACCTCATTGTATATTTTTGCATCCTTTGTTAAATATTAATTGACTATAAAGATGTCGGTTTCTTTCTGGGCTCTCTATTCTGTTCCATTGCTCTATGTCTATTTTTATGCTAATACCATGCTGTTTTGATTACTATGGTCTTGTAGTATAGTTTGATATGATATAGTATGATTCCCATAACTTTGTTCTTTCTCATGACAACTGTGGCTATTTGGGGTCTTTTGTGGTTCCATATAAATTTTTAGAATATTTGTTCTAGTTTTGTGGAATATGCCACTGGTACCTTAATAGGAATTGTGTTGAATCTATAGAATGCATTGGGGAGTATGGACATTTTAATGATGTTAATTCTTCAAATCCACGAACACAGTATATGTTTCCATTTATTTGTATCTTCTTCAGTTTCTTTCTGTAGTGTGTTATAATTTTCCGAGCATGGTATTTTACATTCTTAGTTACATTTATTCCTAGGTATTATTTCGATGCAATTATAAATGGAATTGCTTTCTTAGTTTCCCTTTCTGATATTTCAGTATCGGTGTATAAAAATGCAACTCATTCCTGGATATTTATTTTGTATCTTGCTAATGTACTGAATTTATTTATCAGTTCTAGTAGTTTTTTGCTGGAATATTTAGGGTCCTCTGCATACAATATCATTGTCACTTGCAAATAATGACAGTTTTACTTCTTTCTTTCCAATTTGGATACCTTTTATTTTTCCTTCTTGTCTGATTGATGTGGCTAGTACTTTTAGTACTATGTTGAATGAAGTGGTGAAAGCCGATATCCTTGTTCTGGACCTTAAGAGAAACACTTTTAGTTTTTGCCCATTGGGGCTGTGTGTTTGTTACATATGGCCTCTATTATGTTGAGGTATGTTTCCTCTACTTCCATTTTGCTTAGGGTTTTAATAAATGTGTGCTGATTTTATCAGATGCTTTTTCTGCATCTATTTATATGATCATGTGATTTTTATTCTTCATTTTGTGTATGTGGTATCACATTTATTGATTTTTGGATATTGTACCAACCTAGTATCCCCAGAATAAATCCCACTTGATCATGTTGTATGATTTTTTAAGTATATTATTGGATTCAGTTTGCTAATATTTTGTCGATGATTTAGTGTCTATGTTCATTAGGAAAATTGGCCTGTAATTTTCTTTTCTTGTAGTGTCTTTTTCTGGTTTTGGAGTTAGGATAACGCTGGCTTCATAAAAGAGCTTGGGAGTATTCCCCCCTCTTGCCTTATTTGGAATAGTTGGAGAAGGATAGGTGTTAGTTCTTCTTGGAACATTTGGTAAAATTCACTTGTGAAGTCATCTCGTCCAGGGCTTTTGTTTGTTGGGAGTTGTTTTTTTTTTCTTTTTTTCTTTTTTTAACTGCTTCAACTTCACTAGCTGTAATCTGTTTATTTAGATTCTCTGATTCTTTCTGATTCAGTTTTGGAAGCTTGTATATTTTTAGGAATTTATCCATTTCTTTTAGATTGTCCAATTTCTTGGCATGTAGTTGTTTATAATATTTTCTTACAATCCTCTGTGTTTCTTTGGTGACCGTTGTGACCAAAATTCTGTGACCCCTATTTCATTTTTGATTGTGTTTATTTGGGACCTCTCTTTTTTTTCTTGATGAGTCTGGTTAAAGGTTTGTCAACTTTGTTTACTTTTTCAATGAACCAGCTCTAGGTTTCATTGCTTTTCTGTATTTTTAGACTCCATTTCACTTATTTCTGCTTTGATCTTTATTATTCTTCTGCCTACTTACTTTGGGTTTTGTTTGTTGTTTTTTCAAGTTCCTTAAGTGTAAAGTTAGATTATTTATTTGAGATTTTCCTAGTTTCTTGAAGTAGGCTTATAATGCTATGATTTCCCTCTTAGGACTGCTTTTGCTGTGCCCCATAGATTTCGTGTTGTGTTTTCATTTGTTTCGAGTTATCTTTATTTCTTCCTTGAGTCATTGTTTAGTAACAAGTTCTTTAGCCTTCATGTCTTTGTGTGCTTTTAAGTTTTTTCATGATTGGTGTCTAATTTCATAGCATTGTGGTCAGAGAAGATGCCTGGTATGATTTCAATCTTCTGAAATTTACTGAGACTTGTTTTGTGTCATAACATGTGGTCTATCCTAGGAAATGCTCAATGAGCACTTGAAATGAATGTAAATTCTGCTGTCTTAGGATGAAGTGCTTTAAATATCAATTAAATCCATCTGATTTAGTGTGTCATTTAAGGCTATTATTTCCTTGTTGATTTTATGTCTGGAAGATCTACCCACTGGTGTCAATGGAATGTTAAAATCCCTTACATTGAGTGTATTTTTGTTAATCTTTCCCTTTATGTCCACCAAGATTTTCTTTATATATTTAGGTGCTCCCATATTGGGTCATATATGTTTTTAAGTGTTATTCTCTTATTGGATTTCATCCTTATCATTATGTAGTAGCCTTCTTTGTCTTTATTATATAGCCTTTGTTTTAAAGTCTATTTTGTCAGATATAATTATTGCTACCTCAGCTTTTTCTTCCTTTCCATTTGCATGAAATTCCTTTTTATGTCCCTTTATGTTTAGTTTGTACACATCTTTTGTTTTGAGGTTGGTCTCTTGCAGACAGTATGTATATGTGTCTTGATTTCTTATCCATTCAGCTTCCCTATGTCTTTTGATTGGAGCACTTAACCCATTTACATTTAAAGTGATTACTAATTGGTATGTATTTATTACCATTTTGTTCTTTTACTTATGGTCCCCTGTTATTGTTGTCATTGTCACAGTTCTTCCTCCTCCTCCTCCTCCTCTTCTTCTTCTTCCTCCTCCTCCTCCTCTTCTTCCTTCTCCCCCTCCCTCTCCCTCTCCTCCTTCTCCTTCTCCTTCTCCTTCAGGTATGCCCTTAACATTTCTTGTAATAATGGTTGGTGGTAACAAACTCCTTTAGCTGGGAAGCTCTTCATTTCTCCCAGATGGATTTAATTTGAATGATATCCTTGCTGGGTAAAGTAGTCTTGGTTATAGGTCCTTGTTTTTTTGTTGTTTTTTAAAAAAATCATTTTGAATATTTTATGCCAATACATTCTGGCCTGAAATGTTCTGGCCTGTTGAGAAAACAGCTGACAATCTCATGGGAGCTCCCTTGTGCATAACTGTCTTTCTTGTGGCTTTTATAATTCTCCCTTTGTTTTTAAACTTTGCTATTATAATTATGATGTGTTTTGGTGTGTGTCCCTTTGGATTCATCTTATTTGGGAACTCTCTGCACTTGCTGGGCTTGTGCATCTTTTTATTTCACCAGGTTAGGGAAGTTTTTGGTCATTATTTCTTCATGTAGGTTCTCAGTCCCTTGTTCTTTATCTTCTCTGTCTAGTATCTGTAAGGTGGAGATGTTTTTACACTTCACGATGTCTCAAAGGTCCCTTAAACTGTCCTCATTTTTTAAAGTTCTTTTTTCTTTTCTTCTGCACTAACTGGGTCTCTTTTTCTACCTTGTCTACCAAATTGCTGATTCAGTCTTCTGTTTCATCCACCTTACTGTGTAATCCTTCCAGTGTATTCTTGATGTCATATGTTGCATTCTTCATTTATGACTGATTCTTTTTTATGGTTTTATGTCCTTTTTCATGCTGTTGGGCATCCTTATAACCATTACTTTATCCCTATATCTGATCATTGCTTGCCTCCATTTCATTTAGCTCTTTTTCCTGGAGATTTCTTCTGTTTTTTCCTTTCGAGCCTGTTACTTTTCTCCCCATTTTGGCTGTCTCTTTGTGTTTGTTTCTATGTATCAGACAGATCTGCTCTGACTTCCAGTCTTCAGAGGGTGGCCTTATGTAGTAGATGGCCTGTGGGGTCCAGGGGTGCAGTCTTCTTGATAACCTGAGCTGGGTGTTCCAGGAATGTCACTCTTGTGAGTTACATAAGCCTTTCTGTTATAATTCAGTCTTGATTAATATTGGCCCATGTGTGCCTGGAATTAATCCTAAGGCGGACTGCCTTCAGGCTCAGTCCCAACCACGGCATGTGAGCTGCTGCGCAGGTGCTGAGTACACCAAGTGGAATTCGTCTCAGTAGTGTCTGGTGCCTGCCAGATTCTCCCTTTGGATATGCTGCTCGTGAAGCTTATTGGATCCTGCTCTGACGTCGTCTGAGGGTGAACCCCCGGGACATTGGTTAAGGGCCTTTTGGGCAGGACTCTGGCGTAGGCTAATGTAAGCTGCTGCCTATTACTGGCTCTTGGCAATCTGGGGCTGCAAGTAATCGACAGTTTGTGGCTGCTTCTGCTGGGCCTGGGTGCATGCAAGAAGGAGCAAACGGCACAAGAAGGCCAGATTTTATCAGCACCGGGCCCAGGAGCAGGCCAGCAAAAGCCCCAATGCACCCTGTGATCTGCCTCTACCTGCCCCCACCTGTGAGCTGCCTGTTACGCTCCGTCACCGAAAGAGCCTCTGGCTGTACTTGGGTCGCATCAATTAATAAAACACAGATCTTCCAATTAGTTTGAAACAAAAAGTCACTTTAAAAATGTAATTCTGAACATGAGGGCATGGAAAGATGTCCTTTGGATGAGATTGGGGCTGACGGAAAACTATCATTTATAGAATGGTGACTTACTTGTGTCTAATGTTGACAGTAGACCAGGATTGACATTGTAATTTTGCCACTAAGTTACATTTTTCACTTTGTCTTTGTTTTTCCCTCTGTCTAATGGATGTGAAGGCACTCTGATTGTGACATTGGAAATCATGTGCATCTGTCACGTAGAAGGAGAGTGACCTTTGGTCTAAGCCCAGTGGTGAAATGGTAATAATGATACCTATCCACCTACAACGTTGTTGGGAGTTTTCAATAAGATGGAGGGTATGAAAGCTCTTCGTCTAGGTTGAAGTGTACTTAATAGGTAAGTAGGATAGGCTCCTTACCTATAGTAATTTACATAGCATTTTCACATACTTATGTTGTTTTATTCTCACAACAACCCCTGGAATAGTTAAAGAGACCATATCGAATGCATTTTCCAGGTGAGGAAACTGAAGCACAGTGAGATTCTGTGATTTATTGGCAATTATAGAGTAAATTAGCAGAATCAGAACTGGGCCACAGGTCTCCTGACTTGCTACCGGGCACTTTTCCCATTAGATGTGACCTATACAAATCCTAATACAATGGAGAAAAAGGAAATGAAGTGTCATTTAAAGTAGTTTTTCAAATGGTCTGAAAACAAAACAAAACAAAAAAAAAATGTGGGTTTTTTTCCATTTAAAGTAGAGTTTTAGAGACTCATTTTTTGGGAAAACAAGGCCATTTAAGATGTAATCCCTCTTGGTATTTTGTGTTTTTGGTGGGCAATTGCATTTTTCTTCTTGCTCTGCAGTAGGAAAATATTATCATTGTAAGTGTGGGTTGCAAATGAAAATCATATGGGGCACTTAGCATTCTGAAAAATATTTGAGTCATTATGTTGCAGTTCTAAAATTGAATCAATGCTATATTTAATAAGGCACAACAGGCCATGAATTATGGCACATTAATTCATACCCAGTGTGTTGCTAGGCACATGGCTAAAAGCTGAGTGCAGTCAATGTGACTGAATATGAATACATCATAATTCACATGCCAGAGGGTCCCACTGTAATTACAAAATGCTACTATAAAGGGTTATTTAACAATATTTAGATATGTTAAGTTTTATACCTATGTGATTCATGATATATGGTATTCTCATAAATTTAGCAGCTCACTCCCCCTTTCTCAATACCATAATCCCAAGATTTACATGTTCAATCCTAGATCTCCATTTTTTTCATCAGTAGGCTCCCTACGGCTAGAAATGTTATTCTGTGGTTTTCAGTTTTCATTTGCGAAGAAATAGAACTTTCTCTTAAACAAGTGTCATATAAAGCTGTGTGGAGAAATGTTTTAAAAAAGGAGGTAATGCAGAGGGGCTAGGAATGCTTAGTTTCACTGGAGCCAGAGTGACGGCCAGGCTGGAGGCTGGAACTGCGCTCTCCTGAGAGGGGCCGTCAGCCACTGAGGAGCGGGAAACGGAAGGACGTCTGATGCTCGTTCCTGGTATCCGAAGGAGGGTGGGTAAGATTAAGCTAAAGGAGTAACTGCTTTGGTCTGCTTTTATTTTTAACTTCATAAACTTGTGTGTGTGTATGTATGTGTTAAGAAGACTACATTTAATATGGGTGACTCTTCACGAAGAACTTTCAGGAAAATCCAACCCATTCTACAAATATTAATTCAGAGCTTCCTCAAGAGCTCTCTGAGCACCATTTTCAGTGACCTGCAAGCGTAATGGAGGCTGGTGGAATTTCAGAGTAGAAAGCTCTGGGTCTTTGCCTTCATGCCTAGCCATGGTGCAAAATAAATGCTGTACTATGTGACCTGAAACTCCATTTTTATATAATATTTAAAAATTATGATATCTATGAAATGAGAAGTGGCTGACTAGTTCTTAGGGGATTTTTATATTCACACTAATGCTTGTGTAGCTGACTTTGTTAAAGAGGAGAAAAATTGACCTTTTACCTCTCAACATTATTAGTCAGATGAGATTTTTAAAAGTACTTACATAGAAAAAAAATCCCATACTGTATTTTTCCCAAAAAATCTTATTTTGCACTTGCCATACCATATTAAATTGTGATTTTATTATCAATATTATTAAAGTATATTGTAAACTTTGCAAGGCAAGTTATTAACATAATAGCTAGACTCTACTATTAAAAGCCAGACAAGGAAGGATATCGCTAAAATTAAGGAACTGAGTTTAATTTACATTTCTATTACTAAGACTAATTGTAAGAGCTTCCACCTTGATTACAGTCCTTAGTAAATAAAACTATGTTCAAATTTTTTAGAGTGTTTGAATTGCTCAAGTATCACAGGAAATTAGACTTGACCAAGACATTTAATTTATTCAGACCAAGGGTGGGAAAATGAACTTCCTTAACAATAAGCCTATAAATACTGATTAAAGATCTCAATTGCCTTGGTCATGCATTTAGTACTTGTGATTTTTTTAACTGCACATATTGTATTGAAACTTCAACCATATTAACAAATATGAAACTAGGTCAGTTTCCTTAATAACCTACAAATAAAAACAACGGTGCGTATGTTGCTGCTTCTGTTCTCAGTCGAGTCTAATGGCTCTCAAACTCCGCAGAGCACCGGGATCACCTGGGGGGCTTGTTCGAACAGACGGCTCCCTCCCCAGAGTTTCTGTTTCAGCAGGCCAGGGTAGGGTGCAATCATACGCATTTCTGACAAGTTTCCAGGTGAGGTGGCTGTTGCAGGTCTGGAAACCACGCTTTGAGAACCACTGATGGGTTTTTTTTTTTTAATTATAGTTAACTGGGTTTTTTGATGCTGTTAGCACACAAATTGGTGTTTGTGGAGGCCAGCAGATAAAACTGAGTCAGTGATTTATTTACTTCATGACTGATAAGGCAAATTAATAGGTCTAGATTGAAAGAAGAATGTTCAGTGTGGGATCCCTTCCAAGTTTCTGCCCCACGGGCATTAATAGGTCGAAGGCTTTCAATCATAACGCATATGTGAGCAGTTCCTGGTTTATGAATGGCTTGTTTTCCAAAGTTTGTTGTTTTTTTCTGAATGTTCCACAGATGGCAGAACTAACTAGCAAAAGAAAAAAAAAACCTGCCTATTAAATCCATATGCGGCTGATCCACAGTACCAGTCAAACTCTTTATTTTCCTTTACTACTAAGAAAATATGTTTCAAGTTGGTACTTAAGATTTATAAAGCAAGTTAAATGCCCAAAGTGCTTTCATGTGTATTATCTCATTTAATATTCACAATAATCCTAGATGGAAAATGTTCATTATAAGAACTTTAAAGAGATGTTTTGCCTAAGATTATGTAGGTGGTATGTAATGGAGTCTGGATTGGAGTCTAGGATCTTTGACTCCAGAGGCTGTGACTTTTCCATTTGCCTCGACAGGGCCACCTAGGACCTTGAGACTCTGAGATCATAAGACCGTACCTGGAAACCCCAATCTCTGAACCTAAGTCAGGTTTTTGACCCCTCTTACCTGAACTTGCTGGTTTAGCACCTATTGATCTTGGACCTAGAGTTCCTACTTGTTCCTTTATGCCTAATCCTTGACACTCTCCAACTTTAGCTGTCCTCAGTGGATTTGACCTCTATCTCACTGAAGTAACTATCATTTGCTGCCTTTTCGCCCCCCTGATAATTGAGGTCCTGTTGTAACTCAAGAAGTGCTTAGGAGAAGGTTTAGATTTTAGGCCACGAGCTTCTTTGCCTTTTAGTTTCGGAGTCAAAAGATCCCTTGAATAAATCTACCCCAGAGGTTCAAGCTCAACATAGAATGATAAAGAAAACAGAATGAAATGTCTCTTCTTGCAAAGCAGATTCTCTCAACAGAGGCTTTTCCAGCTTTGAATCAGAAATTGACAATTATGCCGGTGACTAGCTAGAGTTCTGGGGCAGCTGATGAATTAGGAAAAAGCCAGATAATCGCGATTATGGCAATATGCAAAGTCTTTATTCTTAATCCAGAGCACTACTGCATAAGCATATGGTTGGAAGATCCTTTGAGATATTAATTATTAGTCAGTCAAATATGCAGCAATGTCAGGTGCTGAGTGCCAACTGAGGATGCCAATCTGACAAGGCATGTTTCTGGCATTAAGAAAACTCCATTTGCTACAACATGGATGAAGCTAGAGGGTATTATACTAAGTGAAATAAATTAGAGAAGGACAAATACTATGTGATTTCACTTATGTGTGGAATCTAAAGAGCACAATAAACAGACAAAACAGAAAACAAACCCATAGATACAGAGAGCAAACTAAGGGTTGCCAGATGGGAGGGGCTGAGGGGCTGAAGGAAAAGGTGAAGGGATTAAGAAGTGCAAATTGGTAGTTACAAAATAGTCACAGGAATGTAAATTACAGCATGGGGAATATAGTCAATAATATTGTAATAACTGTGTATGGTGCCAGGTGAGTATTAGACTTATCAGGGGGATCACTTTGTAAATTATGTAATTGTCTAACCACGATGCTGTACACCTGAAACTAATATAAAATAATATTAAAGGTCAACAGTAATTGAAAAATAAAATAAAATAAAATGATGTCTTTGGGGGAAGCAATACAAACAAAAGAGAACACTGCAGGTTAATAGTCCTCAAGGCAATATTTTTTCCATGTACTCCTTGGTTCATATACAGATGATTTAATCTTCAGTTGTCTAAAGTGGCAGTTTTACAAATGCAGTGATAGAAGACAAGCGAGGTGCCCAGCAACCTTGATTAGCACGAATGTAGGTTCGTAAGATTAAGATGAAGACTATATGGCATGTCTGTCTGACGAAAGAAATGCCAGTGACGAAGGCTGAGTAGCACCGCCAGGCCCATGGAGAGTTAATATCTGTCCTCCTCAAACATGAAAAATAATAATTAAACACCGCTTGTCAATTAATGCCAACTTAAAGAAAGGTCCTACATTTCGATTAGGTGAGGAGCACAGGTTGCTTGAGAACAGTAAGGAAGGAGGAGGGAAAAGGGTAAAAAATAATGGAAGAGAGAAGGTGAAAAAGGAGAATAATTAAACACACATGTACTTTCAAAGAGTTGGGGCACTTTTATTTCTAATTAGAATTTCAATGCAGGAGCCCAATTTAACGTTAGGGAGTCTTTATATTCATGCCACTGTTGTACACAGCAATCAATTCAACCCTGGGATCTTATTTGCAAGTTGAATTTTTATATTACATTAGTGGAGCCCCAGTCTCTTTGTATCTTTAATGGATATATATATATATATCTGTGTGTGTATATATATATAGAGAGAGAGAGAGAGAGAGGGAGAGAGAGTGCGCACTTTAGTATGTATTTTGCCTTCTAGAAGATTCTATACTGAGAAGAATAATAGCCATTTAGATACTGGAACACAAAAGAGTCAGTGACTTTTTGACATTGACCCATTTCTTTCTTGACAAATGCAATCACGTACTTTTGGAGTCATCTTCTATCATGTCCACTTGAATGAATTTAGAGGAATGATCAATGTGTTCAACAAAACAGCCTGGCTCAGTAAGCAGTGGATGGTAAAGAAAAGAACCCAGAATTCTGTCTCCTGTGACTGCATAGTCAGTGATTAACAAGCCGCTGTATAGTTCGGTTTCACCCAAATCTTTAAAATGGAATTTTTACTTTGTACTTTCCTTTTATTGTCCTCAACATATTCATGTTTAATGAACAATTTCTTATTCCAGGGCACATTATAGAACCACAGACTATTACTCTATATAGCTAAAATGTCGGTAGTTCTAGTCTTCCATCTTACCAAATGGGAAACCGAAACCAGAAAGGCCAGATATTTTGCTCCAAATCAAATGGCTGAGTAAGAAGTGATTTAAACCCATACCATGTGATGTTATGATACATCATAGCATCATTAACTCCTCTCAAGCAGGAATTCATGACCTGCATGCTATTAGTTTTTTGGACAAACCCTAAAATAAGACCCTTATATTGGGTTAGACCTAAGCGTTATCTAGGCCTGCAGTTTGTCTCTGACAATATCATTAAGAGGGTCATTTTGTCCTACTTCTTCAAAGTCCTGATTTTCATCAAAGCTCTCAGGAACTAAATGGTTATTGATCTGTCCATCTCATATATACATGGTTTTCTCCGGTGTGTGCGTTCAGCATCAAGAACCAATACAGAGCCTTCCAGACCTTGCCAACTCAGAGCAGTGATGATCCCCTGAGAGGTGCATCCTATGCTCCTGAGCACCAGCCAAAGATTTAGAACAAAAAATTGTGAATCAGAGTAGCAGATAGGAACCAGTGGGGAGACTGGCACTGAACTCAAGACATCCTCAATTTCTCAGTCTAAAGAGACTGTAGGAAACATTAATCATTGCCTGGAAATGTAGCCTGGGCAGAGGGACGTCTGGGCCACACTCTGTGGTGGGATCTGCGAACCTAAGACAAACAACGAATTCCCCAACTGCTGACCATATTCGAAATGTGAAATTTCCAGTGATAACAATCCTTCTTAAAGCTCTTCTTATATAATTTTACTGGCTTGAGTCATTATGTTATGGAAGAAGGAAACTTGTTAGAAAGAACTTTTTACATTATTGAGATTCAAATATTTTCCTCCCTTGAGGGAGAGAATTGAAATTCACTGATCCACTGTATACACCGTCAAGTAGAAAGGTGCAGGATCTTAAGGGCAGCAGATCACGCTTTGATGGGGTGGAGGAAAGAAAGCTTTGGGTGAGGTTCCAGCCAGTGGGTACTGGGTAGAAGTAGTTGAAGAAGTTTCTGAACCTTAAGAATGATGAGACAGCTTCTGAAGGTGATTCTAAAAGGACAGTGGCAGAAGGGAAGATTGGCCAAAGATAAACTATCCTTAGTTGATAGGTTTTAGGGAGAGATGAAGTGGTGGGGGCTGATAGAGAAGTTCAGTTTAGCAATTTGTTCTTGGGAAATGCCTTTGTCTAATCCTCAGCCCTTCCTTTGTTCACCATGTACTTGTTGTCTGTCTCCAACTCATCATTCTTTAGAGAAGCTCCAAACAGAATTTACAGTTAGGTGGGAACCCAGATCAAGCAAGCCACAGGTGTACCAGTAAGAAGCCTTAGTCTATTTTTCTTTTTACTTGCATCTTCCTGGCACTCTCTTCCTAAAGACTAATTATTTACATTGACTTGAAATGAGTTGCTTACCTGATTTGCAATTTCAGCCCAACTTAGAATTTTATTTTTCTCTGCGGATCTACTTCCTCTGCCCTGATGTGATCTCTGGACCTGGTAAACATCCGCTTTCCAAAGGCAGATTAGAAGGCAAGGCAAAACAGCCAGGTAGCACTTTCCAGAAGATTTCTGCATTTAGATAGCAATATCTATGTATGATCTGATATACACACATCGATACATACCAGATCATTTAATTGCCATATTGCAATATAGAACTTGGCATTTGAACCTCTGAGGATGGGGGTCTATGTTTATTTCATCTTTTATCTCAAGCACCAGCTCACTGCCTGGCACACTGAAGAAACCAAATAAATGTTACTCTGAACAGTTTTATTCAGTTCACTGTATAGATGTACGTACAATATTCCAGGTAGTAGGGGAGAGGCAAAAATAAGCCACTCATAATCACTGCATTCAAGATTTACATAGTTTACAAATTCTAATGAATGAAATGCAAATTATAATAAAAGCATGAAGAAAATGCTACAGAAGAATGAAAGTGGTAGGTGCTAAAGCAGACGAAGGGCAAGGGAAAGCCTCATGGTTGGAGACATCTGAGCTGAGCCTTGAAGGGTATGGAAGGTCAGGGAGGAGATGGAGTGGGGAAGGAGAGAAGGGAACAAGATACGCCTAACCAGGACTTGGGAAAGTGTGGACCGTAATTAAAAAGGGTCCTAGAAGGAGGAGGGGGTGCGTGTGTATATGTGTGTGAGAGTGTATGTTTGATAAATTCATCAAGACGTGGGAGAAGGCCTTGGATGATTTGGTTTCAGTAAGTAATGAGAACCACTCAGTCACAGTTGTGCATTAGTAGCTACAAGTCATCCAGTGGGTGCACAACTTTGACAGCAAGGGGCAACACCAGCAGGAATTTCCCACTAAAAAGTATCCATGAGCCTGTCCCTGCGGCAATGCCTGTCTTCACTCAGGTTTCCTCGGAGTTCGACTGAGCCAACTGCTTGCTGTCCCTCCACCTGGAACCTGGGAAGTGTGCCGGGCAAACCCAGAAACTGGCATCTGAGAGACGCCACCCGTCACAGCTGTCATTCACAGGGTTCTACTTCTCAGCTTCATCTCGGGGCCCAGAATTCTGTTTCTCTGTGGCCTTGGGGTGGGTGACAATCCCCCGTTTTGATCATTTGCATCTGAACCTCTGATTTTCTGATTTAGGGAATCTGTCAAATAGTTTTCAATCCTCTCCTGCACTGATGAGTGACTTGGCTGCGTGAGGGAGATGCAAGATCTCTGGCAGTGCTGGAGAGGTAGCAAGCATGCAACTTCATGCTGTGTGGGCCTGAGGAGAGCCTGCAGGCTTCAGCAGTACACTCAGGTGTGAGGACCAGAGCGTCATGCCTCCCGGAGTGGGCTCGGCTGTGTACGCCCCTGGGTCACCCTCACCCATCTCCTGAGGAAGAGCAGGAGTCCCCAAGAATATGACCTTACTGGCTCCCAGGACCCGAAGGGAAGCCAAGCAGGTGAATGCAGTAGACACCCTACCTTGGAGGCTGGAGGAGTCTAACCTTGACTGGAGTGGGAGAGTCCGGGAGATGAGGGCCTTCCTCCCAATGCAGTCTGACAAATTAACTCTTGGAGATGACCTGTAGAAGCAGAATGCTTCTCTTTAGGGCACCCCAAACTTTAGGTAAGATCTGAGAAGGAGTCAGAAGTTGAGAAAGAAAACTAGGGGATTTGGCAATAAGGCAATAACAGGAGAAGAACAGCGTCAAGATTATGTAACTCCTAAAAGAAATAGAACTGCTAATGAAAATTGAAAACAACTTGAATGAAAATTATTAAGAAAACTGGAGGTTCAAATGTAATACAAAATCTCTCAAATATTTGGAACTAAAAACTCTTAATTTTTGAATTTAAAAAATCAGTACACAAATTAGAAAATAGTCACTGCTGAATTCTGAATCAGTAGCCTGGAAAATAAAGTGGGGAGAAAAACGCCTCTGAATGAAATAGGATGGAAGAGAAAACAGGGGAGAAAAGACAAGTGAATTTGGAGGACAGATGCAGGGCACTCATGATACAAATAATAGGAGTTCCATAAGGAAATTTAGGAATCGATGGAGAACAGACAATAATTAGATGAATAAAAGAAGACAATTTCCCTATGTTGAATGGAGATATGAACCTGAGGTTCGAAGAGTTCACTGAGTTCCAGGCATTATTGTCAAGAATAAACAACCTCGGCCTAGCATGAGACTCTCTTTGAGCTCAAAAGATAAAAGGAAAATGATATAGACTCCAGGGAGAAGGAATAAACTATTAAAAGAAAGATGAGTCAAACTGGCGATCAGAGTTCTCATCTACAGCACTGGAGAATAGAATGATGTGTTGTAGAATTGTACATCTGAAATCTGGATAAGTTTGTTAACCAGTGTCACCCCAATAAATTCAAAAGGAAAAAGAAAATAAAGACTACCAAGAGAAAAAGGCAATCCAACATTCCTACATCCATTCAAGATACTTCTCACTTTTTGGGCAAAGGTAAAATATCTGAGGATGCATAAGCATTAAGAGATGTATTATCTATACATATTATCAAAGAAGATTGTTCAAGAACACCCATAACTATAACTGAATGAACAGAGATGGTGAATATATTTTCATAAGTGAGTGTGTGTGTGTGTGTGTGTGTGTGTGTGTGTGTGTGTGGATGATCATAGCATGATGGGAGCATGTAATATAAGTGCTAAATAAAGATTCTTGAAGTGAAAGTAATATGACTAATGATGCAAACTTTAGGATTTGTGCGTGGCATGGTGGGGTGGGGAAAGAGGGAAGTAAAATCAGTCTCATGCATAATGGCTTGATCTAATCAGTGTGGATCCTGTTTTATTTATTATTTTGATCTTTTATTCATCATTGATTTTTTGCCTTTAATTTTGATTTTTAAAAACTTATATTAAAATATCATTTATTTTGGTTACTGAATTTTTTGGCACCTCCTTAAATTCTGCGTCCAAGACAAGTACTTCACTTGCCCTACCCTAGTGCCTGGCCCTGCCAGCAAAAATAAGGAAACAGAAGAGAAAATATCAGTCACAAAGCCAAGTGAGAAGAAAGTTTTAAGAAGGACATCAACAGAGATAGCACAGGATAAGGCTTGATCAGTGTTTATTGGGTCTGGTGCTGGGCAAGCTACCCCAGTTGTTGTCTGTCATCTAGCACAGGTCAAGTTTAAAAAGGAGGTTAGGAAGTGGAGGGCACAGATATAGACAACGATTAAGCAGGGTGTTGCTTTTATAAATGAGAAAGTCAGTCGTTAGCAATTCCCATAAGCTTTTGTCCTTGAAGATGACATCATGAAAATTTCTATGAAGAGAAATCACTTGGAGTGAGAGCATCACCAAAAGCGAATAGCCTCCACTCATCTTGGGCTATTGATGCAGCTCTGACTTAAAAATGGCCTTTCAAATAACTTTCTAGGAACTCCATAACTCGTTTGATGTCTCATAGGCAGGTAAACATCACAGGCTTTCAAAATTCATTGTTATCTCACTCTCACATAGGGTAGCCAAGACTAGGGAAAATGATGTGTTCCTCTTTCTCGCACATCCTTCGTTACACACACACACTCCGAAGGAATAAAAATAGGGAACTTAGACTACCCCCTTATTTTAAGACCCTCTTCAGACCAGATTCCATTTAGGACCTGCTCTTTCTGTACATACTTTGAGAAGGGTTGCCAAGGAAACCTGAAACAAAGACGACTTCATGTACTCAAAGCAGGAAAATGTATCAGTACCTCCAATCTTTATATATTACTGTAGATTGACAGTCTTCTTCCTTTTTCTAACTGGAGTTTTAAAGAACAGTCTTAAAGCACTTTACATTAAAAAAAAAAAGTCTGGGATACAGTTGATAGAGAGTTTTGCCTTGTATCTTCTGGCTACTTTTCAAGTGTTTTCACCATTATTTCACAGTTTCTGCATTCAAAAGTAAACATTACAATAATAGAAACCCTTAATTTAAAAAAATGAAAGTCATAAATAAAGAAAATGTAGTTTTCACTCCATGTTGACTTCTGTAGCACCACCTTTAAGAAATATTGCTGTGGCTTATATGTTAATTTTAGAACGCCTAATGCTAGTGTTGCTGTTAGTAGAACAGATCTTCTATTGCTATGCATCACAGTATATAACCTAATAACCTGCTAACACTTTCAAATCTTGTATACAAATTACTTGGTTGTAGGAGTTAATTGTCATAACTGAATAAGGGTCATTTTCAACATTGCAAATTGACACATCTGATTTAATCCATTAAACTGTCTTTTGCATCATGTTCTTAAAATGACAAGAATGTATTGCATTAAGCAAGAGTCTTTGGAGGAAAATAAAACCCTGATAATTGGCTAGGGGCATGGGCAAAGAACGGTGAAAAAAAAAATCAAACAGGTTGTTCATTTAAAAAAAAGGGATACACTTTATAAGCAGGAGGTGACTGGGTGGCAACGACCTGGTAAAAATTAAGGAAGAGTGAAGGCGTATATGGTAAGAGTGTCCATTTGGGGTTTGGAAAGGATGGCATTGAAACAGGATTAGAATGAGTGGTGGTAGTGGTGTGTGTGTCTGTGTTTTCCAAAAACAAAGTTTAACTTTCTCCGTGATCACTTGGTTCTGAAGGGTGCTGTTTTCTAGACTGTATCTTTCTCCAAACTCTTATTTTTGAGAAACCACACAACCTCCTGGGAAGAGATGAATGTGAGGTTGTGGAAGTGGCGGGACTTGATCCCTGCCCCTGAGTCAGATGGAGGCAGCCCAGAGAGGTAGTGCTTCAGGAGGTGTGGCAGCTATCATGTGATAATCACACCCTCAGAGAGTCGCTGATCCAGAGCGGTGCCTCTTGCCTCACAATGCCCTAGGGTGTGATTATCTTATGATAACCATCTTAAAGATGTCTTTTTTGCTCAATTAACACATACTTCCATGAAAATTAGCTATCAAGATGAGTTACAAAATATAGATATTTAACATGACAGGTTAAAACAGTGCAGATGTCTCTATCCAATTATTGCAATTTGCACTTTGGCCATGGAAAACTACTTGGATGAGTGATTCAACTTGCTAACATTTATAGGTTTTGTAATTATATATGATTACCAGATTTCTTCATATTGGGCAAACTGTATATTTCACTGGCAGAGCTGTCTTTTTCAAAGGCAGACCCAGGCAGGTTTACATGAGTGTCTTTGGCTCCCATCAGTTTGTTCTGTTTGGACCTGCCCTTTTGAAAAACTTCCCCAGGGATCCCACCACGTTTTATCACCCATTCTGTGGCATGCAATGAAAAGGAGTCAGGCCATGTGCTTTTTGAGCATTTGCTGGTAAAGAGTAAAACATACTTGTCATGAGTGTACATGGGCTGGGCGTATTTCTTGAGAATAAATGGGGCAGCAAAATGAGGAAAAGTTTGTGCATTGTCGAGGGAGTCAGAATTGATCTGAATTTCCCCTGGTTCTTAGCAGGCTGCTGAAATACGTCCGTAGACTGTGGGTTCTTTATCTAAAACTGAGCGAATATATTCAGATCATCCCTAACTTTCTTTCCACCTTTAACATTCTGTGCTTCTGAAGTAAAAATACATATGACTCCTGATAGATGAAGGTGCTAAATGGTTAGACATTTTCTAAACTGTGCATCTAGGGCAGTAGTTCACAACCAGAGTTGGGGACAGTGACGGCCTGAAGACGTTTTTTGTTCATCACACTGAGTGGGAGTGCTACTGCCATCTAATGGATAGAGGCCAGGGATGCCGTTAAATGTCCTACAATATTCAGTACTGCGCCCCACTCCTCCCCCTGCCCCAAATTATCCAACCTCAAATGTCAAATGCTTAGACTGAGAAACCTTGGTCTGGGGCAAGTTCCTTAACATCTCTAACTCTTAGTTTCCTCATCTGAAAAATGGAGATGATAATACCAACCTCAGTTTCTGTGAGGATCCACTGAAGCAATGCATGAAAAGCAGCTAGCTCTGCATGTCATGTAATACAGACTCACTAGGCGTCTGCAATAATTATTATCGTTATAATTAATAGTGCCAATAATGTTAAAAAATATATTTGTTGTACACTTGGGAGAAAAATTCTTTCAAGTCAATTTTTTTCAGTGACAACTTTAGAGACTTTCTGGACCTCTCAATAGTCTATCACAGTGGTCCTCATAATCTAGTCCTTGGACTTGCAAGATCGACATCACTTGGGAACACATGAGAAATGCAAACTTTGGAGCCCCACGCCAGGTCTGTTGAATCAGAAACCCTTTTGGTGGGAAACAGGAAACTGTTTCAACAACCATCCAAGTGGTTCTGATGCAAGCTAAAAGTTTAAGAACCACTTCTCTAACATATACCTCGGGAATAATTTTCCAAAGCAGAAACTGGGTCTCATCCTTTTAATTACTCCAAACACCTGGTTGAGTGCCTTGTATGTGGTAGGTACTTGGTAACATGATTGAATGGGATGAAAAGCTAATTCATGAGCAAGACCTGATCCTACATTTTGACAATTGTCCCCACAGCTTGGCATTGACTGCTGTTGACAGACACAACTGAGTTACACCCACAGGCCCTAATCTCTCCCTGTCTGCCTGTAACAGGTGTAAGGCAGCACGCCTGTGGGCTAAAGAGGCCACTTGTGCTTACAAGTTGAGACCTGCCAGCATAGCTCAAGTGATCCTACACCTTAGTTAGGGCCAAACAGAGGGAGAGGTTTCATTAGAAATAATTAAACTCAAATGAAACAAACCCAGGAGTTCAACTCAACTGCAGCTGTGGCTGTCATCAAATCATTTTTCTATTGTTTTTATTGGAGGGATTCTGGAACTCATGGACAAGTGTTTTGGGGGTATTTTTATGTATATTTGGATTAATGATGTAAATGTAATTTTCTGAGTCTTCTTGTCAGTATTCAAAATTGAAACACCCTGAAAATTTAAATCACATAGTAGAAATAGGGAACCAAGGAAAAATATATTTATTTGAATTTACAGTCATGCAACTATGGTTGCATGAATCTAGAAGGGGGATTGAGATAATTAATCATAGTAAGACTTGTTAAAATCCTAGCAGTAAATGAATCAACATGTTTAGTGATAGGTTTTTTAATTATTATTCTGATTTTAGAGATGGAGGAAGGGGGAGATAGAGAAAGTAGATGAGAGAGAGAAAGAGAGAGAGAGAGAGAGAGAGAGAGAGAGAGAGAGAGAGAGAGAGAAAGAAACATCAATGTGAGAGAGAAACACATCAGTCACCTCCCATACACACCCAGACCGGGGATTGAACTTGCAGTGTTTTAGTGCAATAGACTATGCTCCACCAACTGAGCCACCCAGCCAGGACAGGTTTTTAAATTATAAACATGGAAAGTAAATATGAGTCACCATATTTGGAAGATTGTTCTTAAGAGTATATTTTAAAAGTACATGTTATATAAAATATATATCATGTGTAAGTTATAAAGTATAACTAAAAACTGGATACCCAAGAGGTCACTACTACACATAAGCAGTGGAATATTAGCAATATTATTGAGGATCCCTCTACGTCACTTGTTCATTGCAAACCCTTGGCTACTATCCACCCTTCATTCAGGTAACCACTGTCTTGAATTGTGCCTGAAAAAATTACTCCAAACATCTCCATAACTTACTCATTATTAGAGTTTACTTATTTTTGAATTTGGTCCTAAATGGCATCATACTGTATGTACTCCTCTATGATCTACTGTTTTCATTCAGTGTTATTCAAATAGTTGTAAACTCTCTGCTCAATTACAGTCTATTTTATAACTGTAATACAGTTTATGCATTCTCCTGTCTAGTTTTGGGTTTGTTTATTTGTTTATACATTTTTGATGGAGTGACACCAATTGGAAAATCTCCTCTGCATCTGAATATACCCCAACCTCTTCATCTGGGATGTAAAGTAGTTCAACCAGCTCTTTAAACCTCAGAGTCCAAGGTGCCTTTTAGTCCTTGCTTTTTGGTGATTTGTGGGCTTTATGTACATCTATATCATCTAATACATTGTGAGTTCTTTGTGGGCTGAAATACATCTATTTTAATTCTATTTCTCTAGAACTTAAGATGGTATCTGACCCATAGCAGATACATCATAGGAATGGCGATGACAGAAAACCAGCTCAAACTAGATTTTATTTTTTAAGGGATATATTGATTGATTTGCCTGAAAATTTCAGGGGTGACACCAAGAAACTTCAGATTCCTGTCATAACATCCATCCTCTGAGAAGAGAGACTCTGTAGCTCCCACAGAATTTCTTGGATCTTCTCTAATTGGCCTGAATTGGTTTATTTGCTCCCCCATGTACCAGTGATTTTGGTTCTAGGTTATGAAATGTTATAATTGCCTTATGCTCAGGTCACATATTCTACCCCTGGGAATTCTATCCAGACTACCTCTACTAAGAGTGGGAATGAAGTGGTTCTTTCCAAGAAAAAGTACGGGACCCAAAAGGGAAGAAATAGATATACAAACAATAAACGTCTACTACAGTAAATGCTTGATAAATTCTAGTTGAATACAAATGAAGGAGTAAACATAGAAATGTAAATAAATCATACAAATAAGAATTGATCAAAGGTAATGAGGTATGAGCAAGGTTTTAGTTTATAAGATGATCCCTTTCTGATGGTAGAGAGGATAAAAAGGAAGGGGAAAAGACAAGAGTTATTATTTCACTATTAATTCTGAGACTGTGGGCTGAGTGTTTCAGAGGTGCTAGAGGTGATGAGGCAATGAAAACAATTGATCTGGGATGGCAGATGGGCATTAGAGGGATCTGGAGGGAGATTCAAGGAAGCCCAGGTAATGGATCAATTTTAGTGTCAGGAAAAAGTTGAGTATGTGGAGGGAGGGAAATAAAAAATATGCAGGGGCTACCAATGCCAGTTTGGAATTGACGCATCCATTTTGGTTCCCTTGAAGAAAAGGATTTTTTTTTATCAATTTCATGTTCTCTTAATTCTATAGACTATTTTGGGATGGGAATATTCCTCATATCAGAAAAGCAGAAGATTAAAGTATAGGAAATATTTTCTTTTTGAAAGATGAGCTGTAGTTACCACAAATAAAAAAAAAAAATAATAAAATAACAAAAACAAAAATAAAAATTAAAAAAAAACCCCAAAATGAGATACATGCAAGATATACATAGCTATCTCTCTAGATATTGTTATCATCACTGCTATTATTTGGTAATAAACAAGTCAGAGCAGAGAAAGCTCTCTCTATATCATCCTTAAGCATAAATACAAGAGATGCTTCTATAATTGTTTTTGTAGGTTCAGAGTTTGAACTTTAGACCAAGTTAAGTCTTATATTCAGGAAGGGAGGGAAAAAGAGAGGGAAAGAAACACCTATGTGAGAGAGAAACATCGATTGGTTGCCTCTCGCACACGCCCCGACCAGGGATGGAACCTACAACCTGAGCATGTGCCCTGGCTGGGAATTGGATTCATGATCTTTTGGTTTATGGGACAGCACTCAAACCAGTGGAGCCATATTGGCCAGGCTTATCCACATTTTCTTCTAACCATGACTTCGCTCTACACGGAATGATAATAGCACTTTTGTAGGACTTACTATGTTCCAGGCAATAATCTAAGCACTTTATGTATAATAATTTATTTAATTATACAGATATCCTAAAAGGTATGTATTATCACTAAATCCATTTATAATAAGGAAAACAAGATGGAGAGTTTAAATGACTTACCCTAAGTCATGTAGCTGATTGATAGTAGAACCTGAACTAGAATCCAGACGGAGCTCATGCTCTTAAGTCGCTATGTTTTTTGCTCCCCTTCTTGTCAGATTGCTAACCATGCCTCCGTGCCCATCAAATTCACCATCCATCAGGGTCCATATAAAGGCTGCCTCTTCAATGATGCCTATTTTGGTCTTCACAAATAGTTGTGATTTTCCCTGGCTTTGAATAGCATAGCAATTTGTTTTCTACATTTCTCTCGTGATATACACCATGCATGGTAATTTAGTTTCTCTACAATTTTTATTATTCAGCTGGAGGTCACAATCCTATGTCTTGAAGCACCTAGCAAAGAGATGTTCAATATTTAATTAATGTTTATTGGAATTAATTAACATTACTGGAATCAATAAAATACTAATTTCTAAGCCCAGAAATCAAGTCATAAACTAAAATGTTTAATGCACTTTAAAATTTTTAAAATAATTTTTTGTGATATAGTTGCCATCTGTTTAAGAGAGACAGCTTTTTAGTATTACTCTATATTGAACCAATGCATGTTTTGATTTATAATTCCATACCAGAGTTATTGAACAGTTCAAAATTATGACTAAAATAACAAGGGAATTTACTATGGCTTTTGCTAAACCTTGCTAAATTTCACACCACATGTACTTCAAGTAAAGCATCTTGAAAACCCTTCCAGGAAAAGCTCTTGAATAGATTAAGCAATTTGACTAGCTCTTTGCTTCAAAGTATCCATTCCCTTGCTTTATAATGCTTATCCACACCCTTGTTATTTATGCCTCAAAACACTTTTTTAGAGGGACCCCGTGAAACGAGTATTTTCACATGTTTGGATATGATATAGAATATACACAAAGATTTATAAATTTATTTTTCTATTTCAGGTGTCACCATTAACGTAATGATCTCCTGCAAACCCATTACCAGGCTGATAGAGGGCCCCAGGTCCTCCCTTTCAATTTAACCCCTCAGTCTGGGACGAAGGTAGAAAAAGGAATCCATTTTTCTGAAGAGGATGCCTCATCTCCTAAAAAGGTAAGCCTCCATTTTGTGGGATTTCCCCTGATGACATCTTCATCTTGTCTTCCATGTCTTTCTTATGTTCTCGTACTACAAAAATTAATACGCAGCTGTGGATTTTTGGGGGGAACTTTTTTCCCAGGTAACAAGAATGTAAAATGTCTGTTTGTCACACAATCAACAGTAAAACTGGCAAGTATTTGGATGTTGCCAGAATCAGTGAGATAATTTCCCCAGTTTTGTGCTCCACTTTGTGGACCATGAGACTAACCTTAGAGGCACAGTGAGCAGAGGAGAGCCACTAATGTGTGATGAAGTCGCGCTAATAAGATTGCCACGAACAGGAGTGGGAGTTGAGATTTCTGCATATAAATCAGGTGACAAGCAATCAAGCGGCAGCTACTTGAAATCAATTGCTTGCGGCTCTGGATACCTAGTGGAACTATATATTTTTATCAGTGGATTTTAATTTCTTATTTAAAAAATTCCTATGTGTAGTAGACTGTGTAAGTGAGTCCTGGCTTTAGTGAACCAAGAAACGTTATAGCGAGTGAGTCCCTTCTTGAAATTGTATTATCGACCCATAGCTTTAAAACTGAATATTACTTCATAGTTTCCGAGCCACAGAATTTTTTTTTTTGGCTAAAATTGCACCAGTTCCTGGTCTTAGAGGGAGAAGGGGAAGAGACCTTTAAAAATCAAGACCTATAGGAGATATAACTGAGGGGTAAACTTATGACCAGGATTGTTCTTTGTTGAATAATCCACCTGTCTGGGGAAGTAATTCTGTACCATCGAGTCTACAGATTGCAGTGTGATATCCTTGTGATTCTGGGTAAAAGACTCCTCCTGGCCAGCTAAGCCAGTAGAATTAAATTAGATCAATAGGTCACAAATATCATACCTCATTCAGCATGCCATTTTGTTGATGGTCAGTATGCCATTACAATATTTGAATGCTCTAACACCCTGCAGTGGAGTTCTTGTTATTTTACCTGATCAAATTAAATGGGTCAGTTTTACTTGTTTTACTTTATTAATTAATTTATATCGAAATATATATTATATGTAATAATATATTAACATTAACTCCTATCTTTCCTAAAGAGATATTTGTTTAAATATATGGAATAACAAAAGAAGATGGTAAGTTTAAAAAAGATGTTTCATGGATCCAAAATATCACATAACTATTTTAATCATAAATAAAATACTTCCTAGAAACAATGATTGCCCTTCATTGCCAAGTCGATTTAGCATGTACTTATTGAGTGCTGGTCAGGTGCCAGGGAGTGTATTCAGCAGGTACTGGGATTCTGAGCAAGTAAGATGTGGTCTCTACCAGCAGTAGTGTGGTTCTCTGCATAGGAGCGGAGGCAGACGTTTTGTAAGGTACAGAAGTGACGCACAGGAAATTTTTATTGATGTATATAGTTGAATTAAATATCCTTTAGTCTCTGGATCCCTAACAGGGAGGTGGTTTTAGTCACCATTGTAGCAAATATAAGGTTTAGTACATGGCAGGTTCTCAACTAGCATTTGCCAAATGAAACAATAAATAAATGTCAATTAACTACCCAGTGAGCATATTTAGCCTCAGTCATTATATTCGTAAAACCAAAAATTGTCATATCTTTGTGAACCCTGGCACTTTTTATAGAAAAATAAACCCAATAGTTATTATTTATTTGTTGTTTATTCAGTCCCAGGCACTGTGCTAATAGCTTTATATATGTAGTCTTATTTAATCGCATAAAAACCCGGAAGGGCAGATGTTATTTTACAGCGGTTGAGATTAAGCAAAGTCCAGTAACTTGTCTAAGATCCCATAACTAATAAATAGAACATTTAGGATTTAAATTCAGGGTAGTCTAACTCCAAATCCCACGCTCTTGACTGCTATGCAGCACAGTGGTTAATGCTCTTTTTAAAAGACCAATAACTTTGAAGAAACAGTTTATTAAATTTTCAGAATTTTACTTCTATAATAAAAAATTTACTAAGAATAATGTTAAATTATTTTAGTCAGTGGTACAAACCAGTATTGGTGTTGACAGAGACTCATCCCATCTGACCCCACAGGGTAGGCTGTGGTCTTATTCCCACCGGACAGCAGTGTTAAATATAACTGGGGAGCAGAGGGGTTCTAATGGGGGTAGTGCGTCCAGGCACATTCGCTGAAGAGCGGGGCTCATTGTGGGCAGTCAGGATTGTGTGGCGATATGATATGTTCGTTGGCACAACCAGGATGATCACTTTTTTAAAAGCTTCCAGTCCTGCCATACCTTTTTTTTTTTTTGCCATACCTGTTCAAGTGGTGGCTCCCTCTGCATCAATGTAGGGTTGTGGAGGAGCTGCTGGGGCCTAGAATTTCATGGGGGTGGGGGGAGGTGGCAGTGTGGGAAGGGAGGGTGGATGTTGTTTTTTTCTCAATACACTTGCATCCTTAGTATCATTAGGAGAAACCCAACGAGACATTGGAGGACTATGCGTAACACCTGCTACATCCAAAGATTTGTCCCTGGTGCAGGACACTAAGGCAATGCATAGCCATGTTAGTGGCCTTCTCTACTTTCTCTCATAGCAGGATACCCTCACACTGAGCTAATAGGGCTTAGAGAAAAAGCGTTCCGAAGGCAGGAGGCTTCAATTTCTTGGACTTTACCATTAACTGCCTGGTAACCTTAGATAAGTCACTGCACCCGAATGGGGCTGTTTCTTCATCTGTGACATGTGGAGATAGGATTAGATAATTTCTAAAATTCCTTACAGCCATTAGAAAGATAAACAACATGTGGAAACAAACCTGGCTTAAAGCAGTTTTAAGTGGCTTTGTCACTTTATTAGCTGTGTAAACCTGGGCAATCACTATGCACACACAGGCACATGTAGTATTGAAATATGAATCACACTCTATCGACCTTATAGGGTGGTTGTTATAATAAAAATGATATATATAAATATAATATTTGTGAAAGTATTCATATACTGTGAAGTGCTCTGCAAAATTAAGATGCTATTAAAATTTACATTTATTTTAACCACACATACATATCATTTGTGTCGCTTGAATATGATGTTAGACAGTCCTTGGGAAGCCAAAATTGAGCCATTCTTATTCTATTATATGTTCATCTTAAAACAAAAAGTTCATGGACATCTTTAGCTGCCAAGCAACACCCCCTGACAAATAGTGAAAGAAACATTCCTGTGCACCATAAAGTGCAATAAACCCATGCAAAGTCTGATGAAGAGAGATGTAAAGAATTGAGAGTTTAACACTGGTGTTCTATTTAGCTGTCTGCATGTACAAAATCATCTTAAAGTATATCTTTTCTTTGGAAATCATTAAAAATATCCTTTTAAAAATAAGGTATTATGTGTTCAAAATTAAACTGTACCTTTTAATTTTTACGACTTTATTTAAAATGACAAGCCAATTCATCGAAGGGCTTAACTTACATTAACTGACGATTGCCCTCATGCCATTACTTGGATCAGAAGAAGAGCCTCAGGAGGAAATACGTATCTTTAGTATTTGCCTTGTAAATCTAGACGATTCAGCGGGTACAAAGTTACAATGAGTCTCTCCCTAATTCTTATTATTAGTCTTAAACTGACTTTAAAAATAACATATAGAATTTGAATTAAATATGATTTTTATACATGCAAACAATTTGGAAGCACTGAGGACTCTATTTTGTGCCAAATCAGAATGGCCAAGTTTGAACAGGCAGCTTCTCTGGAGGTGACCACAATGATTACTGCCAGGTGGGGGCAGCAGAGAGTTAGAGTCCGTGAGGATCGGAAAAACCTGTGGAAAGGCGGCTAGTTAGTAGTAAGCCAGGAGGGCCAAAAGTACATGAGAGAGACCAGAGTCCAGGAAAAGGTATCACCCAAAAGTTCCCAAAGGAAGGTGGGCGGGATCCCAGAAATCAAGACAGAGGCACGCAAGGAGGACAGGAGAGAAAGTGTGAAGACTGCTGAGCCTGGAGGCCAGCGAACCCTTCCGAGGCGGTGGCTCTGGACTGCGTGGCTGACACACCGAGTCTACAGAGGCTTGTTCCGGTGGCCTCAGGCTCTGACACAGACTTTTCGCTTCCCTCCAGTCTCTTCAGTTAATTCTTAAGTGCCAGACCCTCTGTTGCGCCCTAAGATAAATAACATCTAACCTCTACCATTCAGGAGTTTTATAGATTGTTATTATTGATGGGAAAAGAAGAAAATAGTGGAATGTAGCCGAAATATACTCCAGTAATTATGCATTACCTCATTGATTCATTTGTACCAAGCACTGAGGAAGCAATGGGCTTCTAATCTGGTGGGTAGACAGATATTAATAAAATTACCCAAAGAAATATGACATTGCTACGAAGGAAAAGTATGCAGCTATGTAAACCCATGTCTGTTATCATGACAGAGGTATCGGATTGAGGCTGATGAATCAGGGAGGGCTTCTCAGAGGGAGTAATGTTGACATTTATTAATTTATGCAAATATTCAACATAAATCTACATTTTAATAATTGCTCTGTAAATCATGATGCTATAAGACAATAGTGTGGATTATGGTAAATGCAAGTAATGCCTTTTCAAAGGCATTAATCCTGAGAGTAATGATTTCCATTAATATATTTTAACAATAATTTCATTAAGTGAAAAGTTTTTCTTATGATAGAGATAATTAAATGTAGGAAAGCAGGTAATCTGTTTAATATCAAAAGAAAATATTGTATGGTTTCTGAAAAAATTTAAAAATACCATTCACAGAGAATTCAAAAACATATTTGAAATAAAAAGGCAATATGAAAAAGCAGACAGTTACTTGAATTAGCCCTTAGAAAAATTTCACATCAGCTTAAAAATCTTATATAAGTTTGTTCATAGAATCTAAAGTTATGAATTGTATAATTGGAAGGGACTTTATAGTTATTCCCTTTAATCCCCTCAATTTACAAATGATGATACTGAGAATCAAAGATTTTAGCTGACATGTTTCTAGCAATAATACAAGTCAAAAATATTTCAGGAAAATTAATTGGTGACTCAGTAAAAAGATACATCCCTGATTTAGGGAAAAACTTCATCTTTTGTAATATATAGAAAAAATTTTAGTGTTTGAATGTAAATTCTAGCTCTGCATTAAAAATAATGAACATAATTTTTAAAATGTTTTCTTCGATCTAGCTTAGAAATTTAAAAAACTTTACATTAATCATAATGCAGGATTATTAATTATACATATATGAGAGGAAATGAGTTGATTTCTTCAACAATATTTGCTAGATATGTATGAGAAAAAGATTTATGTATTTTAGAAGAAATAAACAATTATATTCCTGTATAAAGGATTTTATTTTCTAAAACACTTCTCGAATTTACTTACGTGGCCCTTATGGAGAGGTAATAGCAGGCAGGGCCAGGATCCTCAATTTGCAGAACAGTGAGGTTCAGAATAGGCCTCAGAGCTGAGGGGACATCCTCATGCTTTTATATCTGTAGAGTATGAGGAAATATGGGAAGCTAACAATTTTTTTTTAAAGAATCTATCCAAAGTGAAAGTGATCAGTCATACTGGTAAACATGAAGTTTGTTACCAAGATCTCTAAACTGTGTATTGTGACTAAAATATTTAGTGCCTAAGAAAAGATTGAAACTAACACCTGACATACTTAACTGTGAAAGATCAGGAACAAGATAAAGGTATCTGTTCTCATTACTTCTCTTCAACATTGTACTGGAGGTTGTAGTTAGGGCAATTGCGCAAGGAAATGAAATAAAAAAGCACCCACACTGAAAAAGAAAAAGTAAACTATCTGTATTTGCAGATGATATTATCTTGTATATGGAAAATCTCAAGGAATTCACTGGAAACTTAGAATTAATAAATGAACTCAGTAAAGTTGCAGGGTACAAGATCAATATATAAAACTCAACTGTATTTCTATGCACTTGTAATAAATAATCTGAAAATGAAATTACTATAGCATGAAAAAGAATAAATACTTAGGAATAAACTTAACAAAATAAATGCAAAGTTCTGAAAACCACAAAACATTGTTAAAAGAAATTAAAGAAAACCCAAACAAATGGAGACATGCTATGTTCATAGATTGAAAGGTTTAATATTATTAAGATGACAATACTGTCTAAATTGATTCACAGATTCAATACAGTCCCTATTAAAATCCCAGTTAACTTTGCAGAAATTGACAAATTGATCCTAAAATTCACATGGAAATTCAAGGAACTTGGAACAGCCAAATACTTTTGGAAAAGAAGATGGAAGTTACAGTATTCGCACTTCTCAATTTCAAAACTTACTACAAAGCTACAGTAAACAGATACTTGATTCTGGCACAGGGATAGACCTGCAAATCAATGGAATAGAATTAAGAATCCAGATATAAACATGTTTATAGTCAACTGATTTTTGACAAGTGTGCAAAAACAATTCAATAGGTGGAGGAACAGTCTTCTCAACGAGTGGTGTTGGGACAAGTGGATATCCACATGCAAAAAAGTGAAATTGGATTCCTAACTTCATATAAAAAAGGAGACTCAGAATGGATCAAAGACCTGAAACTATAAAACTCCTAGGAGAAAACAGAGGTCAATCTTTGTAACCTTGGTTTTGGAATTGGTTTCTTATATGTGATATGATATCAAAAGAGCAAGGAACCACACACACACACAAAGATAAATAAGACTTCATCAAAGTTAAAAACTTTTCTGCTTTGAAGGGCACCATCAAGAAAGTGAAAGGACAACCCAATTATTGGGAGAAAATATTCAGAAATCTTATACCAGATAAGGGATTTGTAGAGGCAATATGTAGGGAATTTTAATAGCTCAACCACAAAAAAGAAACCCAATTAAAAAATAGGCAAAGGATCTAAATAGACATTTCTCCAAAGAAGGGGCACGAAGGACCGATAATCATATGAGAAGATTCTCAACATCATTAGTCATCAGGAAAATGAAAATAAAACCCAGTGAGATACCTCTTCACATAGACTAGCATAGTTATATTTGAAACAAAGAATACAAATGTTGGCAAGGCTGCGGGGAAATTGGAAGCCTCTGCATATGTTGCTGGAGGGAATGTAAGATGGTGCCTTCATTTGGAAAACACTCTGGCTTGTGTTAAATATAGAATTATAATACAACCCAGCAGTTTTATTCCTAGACATATACTAAACAGGAATGAAAATATATATTCACATAAAAACGTGTATGTAAGTGTTCATCTCATCATTTTTCATAATAGCCAAAAAGTGGAAACAATTCGACTGTTCACCAACTGAGAAATGGATAAATAAAACAAGATATACCCACACAATGGAATATTATTCATCAGTAAAAATGAAGGGCTGATACATGTTACAAGGATGAACCTTGAAAACATATGCTAAAAGTGAAAGAAACCAGTCACAAAAGAATGCATATCGTATAATTCCATTTATATAAAATGTCTGGAACAGGGAAATCTGTAGAGACAGAAAATGGATTGGTGGCTGCCTAAGACTGAGATTAGTAGCGGGAGAAAAGTGGGAAGTGGCTGCTAATGGGCAGGGGTCTCCTTTAGAAGTGATGATGCACTGAAAACCATTGAATTGTATGCTTTAAGTGGGTGAATTGTATGTCATGTAAACTATATCTCAATAAAGCTGTTGTTTAAAAGAAGGACCATCCTGGCCGTGATGAGCAGAGCCTTAGTGGTACAGAGAAGGAGATATGTAAGGCTTAAGTACTACTTCAGGGGCTCCAGTCTGGATCCTGAATGCTTTTTGGCATCAGGAGGCCACAGTGTCCTCTCTGAAGCTTCCTTTTCAATCCCTCATCTTTTGTTTGAATTCTTTGGATTCTTTGTTTGCCTCACAGAAACCAACTTAAGTTAGCTCAATAGAAAAAGCAACAATAAAAGGATATAGGTGCATTTTATAATATCCTAGAGAAGGATTACAACTAGTTCTCAGAAAAAAGCCAAGGGACAGAACTTGGAAAGACAACAGTATTCTAGAAAATCCCGCCTCTCTCTCTTGTATGATTTTCTCTGTTCTCAGCCCACAGGGTGGAAGTTGGACATCTTGTATATCCTTCTTACCCATTCTCACTGTAGCTATGATAGAGATGAACTGGCTTCTCTCAGTCTCACTTCCACTTTGAAAGGATCAAGAATCCGATTGGCCTAGCTCAGACCAGTTGTCTTCTTTTAGTTTAATTAGCTATGGTCTTGGAGAGGGGCCATACATAAATGTCTTCTGGATGCCCGGTTTAATGCCCACTGAGGACAGTCTGGGAAAGGGCAATGGCTTGTGAGTTGAGCAGGTATTGGAAAGGCTGTCTAGCACACTTAGGCAATACTAATAACGGTGACAGTAACATCAATGATAAATTTGAGTTATTGAGGACCTGCGTGTCTTAGCACTGTGTTAGGTGCTTAACATTTTTTTAGATCATTAAATCCTCAGAATTGTTTGAGGTCATATCATTAGTCCTGTTTTTCAGATGAGGAAATTGAGAAGTTAAATAACTTGCCCAAGGTTTCACAAGACTGACTCTAACCCTCTAGAGCATGCTGCCAACTTTCAATAGCTCTATCCCTCTAGCTTAGCCTAGCTCAGCCCAGCTCTGAGCTTTCTCTCATAGCTTGTGAGGACACAGTGAAATGGAGAAGGCAGCACTGACAGTGGTTATTCTGGTTATCTATTTCTAGCCACTCCAAAACTTAATGGTTTATATTAACTATTTATTGTGATCTCATAGTTCTGGCAATTGATTAGGCTCAGCTGACGTCTAACTTGGGCATCTCTTGGTGATTGCCATCAGATGATGTCTGGGGAGGGAGTCATCTGAAGGTTTGACAAAGGCGAACGTCCCAAGTGGTTTCTTCTCTCCCATGTCTGGCGCCTCGGTGCTCCTCCACATGGTTTCTCTCTCCAGCAGAGGAGCCTGGACTTCTTACATGGAAGCCCAGAGCTCCACCAGGAGCTCTCCAAGAGTAAGCATTCCAGGAGGGAGGAAGACAAGACTGCCAGTTTTTCTAAAGACTAGATCTGGAACTAGCACAGAATCCCTACTGTATCTAGTGGTCAAAGCAGTCCCAGGCCACCCAGATGCTAGAGATCACATGAGTGCAAGAAGAATAAAGGAATTATGGAAGCTATCTTTGGAATCAAGCAGCCACAGTGGTAAGTGAGGAAGTAGAGGGAGAATCAGCATATCAACAAGAAACTTATAAGGATATCAGAGTAGGGTTCTTGAAGGTGAACACACTGTTACTCACGGGGCCTACCGCTCTCTACACCTGCCTTGGTGTAGCCATGGGAGTAAATTTCCAAGAAAGCCTTGTAAATGACACAGTTCCTTTAACTATCTCTTCGTAATATTTCATGTTAGCAAGACATGATGCCTTAGGTGGAGATACTAGCTTTATCCTCTGATTCACAGTCCGCTCCTGAGTTGTCCTGTGGGCATAATTATCCCAAGAGTATAATAAACTAGGGCTGCAGGAGCTGGAAACACCTACTCAGGTTCTCTGCCTGCAGAAAAATCATAACCAAGTCATAACTAAAGTAATTCAGTAGGGGTCCAACCTATTTTTAAAGACTTGGAGAAGGGAAGGTTTCACAAAACCCTTAGGACGCCCACTCTAAGATACAGTTGTTCATGTGTGACCCAAGTCCTTTGGGCGGTGCCAGTCACTCCCTGAACCTGACTCTCTGTGCCCGGGAGAGAAAGCACTCACATGCTTCAGAGGGAAGTTATTTGGATGAACTAATGAATGGTTACAAACGGCTTTGAAAATACAAATTGCTGCATAAATACTTAATGTCTGTATAAATACCTTTGCTTCAATCTGAGGAAGGCTCATGCCTTTTGAAAGATTCCAACCTTGTGGAGTATCTGAATAGTGAAGATAAAGCTCTTGCTAAGTGAGGAGAAAATGATTCTTACCTCTATTATGTATATTATTTATTGCAAAGGCTTTTCTAAAATGGAAACATGGCAAATCTTAGAGAGAAAAAAAAGTATTTCATGGTTTCCTTAGATTTAAGCTACTTAAACCATGTCTGTGTTCAATACAGGCTTTTAAAAATATATAATTTACAGGTATTATTGGTGTTGAGAAGTAATGTGCAAGTGCTTTCTTGCATACGATGTTTTCTTGGGGGGGTGAAGAGATGAGAAAAAATCGACACTGCATTTTTCACGTGATTTTCTTTTTTCCTCCTCTTCCATTTTAAGGCATTATTTAAAAAATAAAGGGAAAAATGTTTGGGGATTATATTAAGATCTGCTTCTTTAGATAAATTATTGTTACTCACCCTCCTCTGCTGATGAGGGCTAATGGAAGAAATAGGCAAATCACATGCACAACTGGCACATGGGGCTATTCCGCATCTCTGCCCCAGGTCCCCCTCTTCTTGACACTGGCAGCAAGGTGACAATGATAGGTAATTATTTTGGATTCTAGATTCAGTGGAATTAAAGAGAGTAGAGGTGGATAGAGGAGGCAGAGCATCTGTATGGGAGAGCTGTTTAGAAAAAGGTGAGGAAAGCCTCCTTATGGGGACACTATGCTGCAACCTCGATGCCTTCATCAATTGGTACGGGATGCTTTGAGCCTTGTGAAAGAGTGAAAGCAAGAGAGATGGAGGGATGGACTGTTCTCCCTGAACATGAAACTGAGCCCAACAGATCTTTGCATTATTTGAACTTCTATGTGAGGAGGAGGAGTCTGATAAATCTCCTTTATCCCTTTATTCTTCCTATGGTTGAGCCTTGAGTTGCTGTAATCCAACATGGTGGGGAGGATAAATGAAGTGAATTGGTGCAGCCTACAATCAGATGAAAAGTGTACTGTCTCTAGGAACTGGTTTGGAGAGCTGTTTTGTAATTAACCTGCAAATGCCACATTCAAGTTCTATTACTATGATGTGGTCAGTCAGTAAGCTCGAGTTTTCGTTTTTTTATAATCAACAATAAGCCCTTCTCTATATGTCTGCAGAAGAATGTTTAACTAATAGAAGTGGCAGAACATTGACCAATACCATGGTCAGAGATGTGACTCAGTTTCATAAGTAGAATATATAAAATATTTCACCATATTATATAGGCATACTGATTTAGGTTCAGGTTTAGGTATTATGAAATCATATGTATATGAATATATGCATATCATATACAGATTTTATAGATGTGTGTATGTATATATAGTGTTACATGTACACACGTATTTATAATATGAAGTCATCTACTCATTACACCAGAGGGATTTGGTTTTCATTTAGCCCCTCACCTGTTCTTTTAATTGGTATACATGATAGATTCTGAGTTATAGATTATTTCCTAGTGCATTGGTAGATTACAGCTTAAACCTAAAGTTTAAAGCTCTAATTTTCTGTTGTTCTTAATGAAATAACCAAAGCGGCAGCCCCCTGTGGTGTGATACGGAAAGTAGTGTGTAGATACCTACTAAAACATTTGCAGACCTCCTCAGTTTTCTGTTTTTAATGTGATGAAAATTTGTACAAATAACAAAGAAAGAATGTCATGGTAACAAAAACATTTCCTATACATGTATTTTAGAAGGAAGCTAAATCAAAGGTCTTCAAAGAATTACTAGGGTTCTTTCTAGGAGGTTATTGACAAATATGTAGTTTGTCTCTGGAGTTTGTGCCTCTTTCACAGATTGGTGTATTTGTGATCCCACCGGCAGAATAAGTGTCTGTAATTCATTTCTCCTTGTTAACTAGTGTGCCTTTGTGTGTAGGATGATTGGCAGCAAACTCGGCTGAGTCCCAACGGATGAGCTTGTTAGCAAAACCCTAGCATCCTATCTCTAATAAAGCATATCAGCAGTACATTTTGTCCTATCTATTAGCCTCTCTGTTTCTTTTTTTGTGAAAAGCTGAGTGTCCCTTTGAAGCAATGACAAATAAACCCCTGAACTGAAGTGCTAGGCTGCCTTACGGACAGCTGGATAGTAAATGTCACACCGTGCAGAGAATGCCTATTATCAGAGTGAGCCATTTGTTCCCGGCCTTTCAGTATCTTAATGTAATACAAAATTGCTAAATCAAGCCCCATGTCTGTGACAGAACATAATTAATGAGAAAGCAGGAGCCAATTCAACACTCTTTATTGGGACCTAATTGGCTCAGGCAACAGAGTTGTCACTCAACAAGAGACTTCCTTTAAAGCAATTTTGTTCTTGGTTGTATTACAGAGCCTATTAAATTGTCCCCTCCTTGATCACACAAAGAAGTATCTGCATGCAATAATTAGCTTTTCCAGGGGGAATTTTTTTTTTAACTCATGCAATACCGGATCATTTTTAAAACTGTCTGAGAAAACACCCTGGCTGTGGGGATAGTGCTGCCACACTGCGCAGCACTGCAGGCTTTTTCCAGTCGCTGAGGCACCGGAAGCTGTGCTGCGAAAGATGAAAAGAAGCCTCGAGGAAGAGAGAAACATGATCAATGTGGAGGGTGGGAGGAAAATAGAGTCAGTGGGTAGAGGAAATTACTTTGATGGGTAATCAAAGCTCACTTCATCAACTGCAGTTAAAAGGAGAAAAAAAAAAAAAAAGAATACCTCCATGTACATATTTAATGTACAGTAAGTTTTTTATAGCCATACCCAACTTACATAGAAAAGAAACAGAGCTATGGCAGGTGGTAGAGGTTAAACATATATAAATTGTCTGGAGCAACATTCATTCATTGGACCATGTCTCAGAGATTTAGGGGTCACATCATTCAAAACCAGCATCATTCAAAACCATTGAATATTCCAGCAGGAATATTTAATAGCATGTGATTATTACAGTCTAAAATTTCATTTTTGGGGGTATTACATTCTCTCCCTCCCTCCTATTTAACAAATCTCAAGATAAATTTATTCCTGGTATTTATATTATTTTTATAAAACTTTTAAAATTTGTCACAGACTTCAAATACGTTTGTCTCTTCCTAAGTTTTAAGACAATGTGACTGTCTAGAGGACTAGAGACTCCAGGGAACTAAGCGTATAGGTTATGCTGGCATTTGCCTGGATTCAGGCAAAAAGAACACAGCTGCCTAAGCCTGAGATAAAGCCAATGGGAAAGTTGTAGGGAATATACATGAAAACAAAAGAATTAGGTGATAAAGTGTACAAGTGTGAAAAATGCAACAGTTGAGTTTAGAAAAAGGTTGATTTAAGTGACAACACTTTCAGTAGTCTAAATAAAGGCAAGTATGTGGTCCCTTTCTTTAAAAAGCTGTCAATACCTCCCTTCTGTGGCTTCAGAAACAATGCAAAGACTGTCCAGTTTTCATGGCGGCAGCATCTGGGTGGTTTAGAGAAAGCTGTTTGGCTCGGCATTGTTACTTTCCTCAATGTGGCAGTGGTAGATACAAGGGAAGGAAAGGAGACAAACCTCTGAAATAGAGGAGAGCTGTTCTGTTCTGTTCTGTTCTGTTCTTGCTGTGTTGTGCTGTGCTGTGCTGTTGGTTCAGAGGACGTTTGCAGCTGCAAAATCCCGGGATTGTGCCACGGTGAGGATGGTGTTATGCGGCGGACGGTCACAGTGTTGCGTATTTTAGATTTTCTAGCATTTGCCAGCATATTAGATGTATTGGTTAATTGTAATTTACTTGAGCGTATATACAGAATTGCTGGGTTATCCCTCTCTCAAACCTACCTCTAAACATTGAACAAAGTCAGATTCCTAAAGGCAGCCTAGATGTTTGAAAAATACTAGCTATTCATAGGGTAATAGAATATAAAACCAACAGTAATGCAAAAATATTAGTGAATAATCTCCTTTCCCAGGTGACTCTTGAACCTTATGAGCACACATTCTCAACAAAGATTGATTCGTCTAGTGGGGAACACATGATAATGACAGCAAGAGCTGCCAGAATCTAATTTGCTTTAATTAATCATTTACTTCATAACATGGCGATTCTTCCCCCTCCTCTGCTTTTTTTAACTGTCTAGATTATTTTAAAACATTAGATATTACACTGTGGATAGCTGATGAAACTGAAATTGAATGCTGTAAAATTAGATTAAAAATTCATTTAACAGTATAAACATTTTAGAGTGCAGAATGGCGACGATTAGGTCAAGTGATAAAACAGTCACGGAGCTGAGAGAAAAAAATATTGTCAGAGGGCACTCAAACAGCTGAATTTAGTCTAATTTAAACATTGTAGCAGACAAAAAAATATCACCAACTAGGCATCCTATTATAATTACTCTTTAGTATTTTAGCAACACAGAATGGTAAGAAGTCAGAACCTAGGTTTAAACACATTTATTCATTTAACTGTACAAAAAAGCTTTGGTTCTGACTGGAATTAGTTCCCATGTTTAGACCAAGGGTCTTCAGTGGAGTACTGAGGCTGAGTCAAAGGTGACATTGCCTGGCACTCTAAGGACAATTAAATGGACTATCTCATATTCCCAGGAGAGCCAAGACTCTAGACAGTCATCATACCCTTCTGAGAAAAACATTTGTGTTTAGAGGTCTTGTAGTTTACTCCATTTTGCTGATGCCCTGATGGACAATTTCGGCACTTAATTCCTAGCTTTGCCATTGTAGGCCTCCTCCACTAACTGATGAGCTGTAGTAGGTGGCATTTAGCTCAAATAACTGTTCAGAATTCTCTGAGAGATCCCAGTTACTGACAGGATAATCCTAATCTCCTTCGGGTGTCACTCAAGGCCATCAATGACCTGGCTCATTCATAGATAGATAGATAGATAGACAGACAGGCAGACAGATAGCTAGCTTCCTTTTGGCCCCCAGCACTTTACTCACCATTAATGATGCATTTCATGTGATGTAATTCTCGGTTACATCCCACAACTCAAGTCACTATGCCTCAGCTTGAGTGTTACTTCTCAGACAAGTCTTCTTACTTCTTTCAGATGCATAGCGCTGTCCCTTCTAAGGTTGCTGTGAGAATTAAATGAGAGAATTTATTTAGCATGAGCTAGCACATAGAAGGCACTATGTATTAGCTATCAGTATCAAACATTTCCTTCCCTATATTGCCCCTTCACCTTGTATAGCTCTCTCCCATATCAGTCATACTGCGATACTGTTTGTATCCATACCTTTCTCCTCACTGTAGTAGGTGCTCAGTCAAGACCTCTTGCACGAACAATTGGCTATTTGTTGTAAACTATTCTGCAATGTGGTCATTGGTCAATTTTTTTAAAGTGTATAAGAACTTAAATGAAACATTTTTTAAAGAAACAGACATTTTGTGTGGGTGCCTAACATTTTTACTCCAGCAAACTTTCATACTGTTTTCAGAATCAGTTCTAGAACCTCTTAAAAAAAAATGAACATTGCAATATTACAGCCCCATCTGTTTTGTTCTAAATAAAAATATTTTCCAAGACAAACACTTTATTACCTAATTCATTAAAATTGATAATCAGTGAATTAAAAGTGTTTTTAAAAGCCCATCCTCTAAGTATGAAAATTTGCCGTCCCTGAAAGTGCATCTCCCCAAACACATTCAATATTGACAGTGGGTGTGGAGTAAGTTTGTGTTCTTTTACTGTGATTCTTTGATGGAGACTTTATTCCAATAATTTGTTAAGTTTCTAAATTCTAGATAGTTCTTAGAATAAACAAGCTAATCCATTTCCTTATCTACTCCATAGACTTCACCTGAAATACAATTACAATTGCAACTGTAGACTAATACAACCTAAGTCACTAGGTGAGACAATGAAGGAGGTAAGAACCGTATTCAGGTCCTCAAGCTTCAGCCTAGGAAAATCACCGCTTTGGGATTCTATAGGGAAAATGACATCAACACCTGCTTCATCGGTAGTGGAAAGCCTTATAAGCTCTTATGACCAAAAAAGCCGAAGTCATATGGTTCCTTTCAAGTCCCTGATCCTGAGAAGTTGGTATGTCCACTGCAGCTCAAGGCACAGCTTCACAATAGAGTCACAGCAAGTTTTGTGCCAAGAAACATGACAGAATTGAGGGATTTGTGGATCTCTATGCAATTTTCTCCCCTAAAATACAAAGGGGAAATTACAAACTGGTATTGATTTGACTGACTTCTTTGAATGTCACTGAAATGATCTGAGCAGAAAGAAATGCACTGTCACTTGCTTGGTTTAGAATTTCTTAACATTCAAAAAGGGGAGTGGAGGGTCTTGAGTAACTCCTGTGGTCCCACAGGGAGCATCGTAATCAAAGGGAGCTCTGAACAGTGTTAGAAGGGTCTTTGCATCCTGTTAGAAATGTGAGCTTTCAGAGTTGGTTAAATGAACTACCATACTCTGGTCAATATGAATAGGCTTGTAAGATGCTCAGTTTGATTTAATGGCCACCCATGGACACTTCCATACGCAGAAGGGACTGTCACGTTCAGTCTGAATAAAGCTCTAAAAAATCAACTACTCCATTTGGCACTGTAGCTGTATTTTAATGTCCTCTTCAGAATTCTCCGTTATAGTAACATCTCTGCAATCATTCCAGCATAAGACAGCCTGTTTATAATAAATTGGTCAGCCTCTTACGTGCTTATTTTTCCTGATGGAATAGAGACCTATAAGATTGCTCCTTGTAGCCTAGGCCGTAAGATTTCAATATTACAAATTGTATCTCTCCATTTGCACAAATGATTTATTTCAGGCTTTTTTTTTTTCCTGTTTTGAGTCTTTGTTTTCATTTTATCTCATAATTGTCATGGGGAAGGAAAGGCAAATGGATTCTGCTTGTGAAGTGTAGGCCTTTGGGAGCCATTTAAGTGAGATGTAGTTTATGAAGCTAGTAAGTGAAAACCAGAATTGTTCAGTCTTTTGTCATCCTTTCAATTAGGAGACCTCTGTGATAGTTGTGAACTGTAATGTCTTGCATGGGAAATGCTGGCAGAAGTTGAGGTGTGTCACTGATGTATATGAATATTCCAAGGTGGAGTAATAACATTGCTTTTTTAGTACATAATAATCATGCAGAGCACAAGACCCTAGACCTTTGGAATCACTCACAGTTTCTATTAGAGTATCAGCAGTCTCTCGGACTCACTATGGCACACCTCAGTGTTGAAATTGCATATGGCAGGTTATACTCCTGTAAATAAAGGACATCTCGTTACGCCCACACTCGGCTACATGTCCTACTGTGATTTCTTTACTGGACCCTGCTGTGACCTATTGCCAAATACGGTACATTATTGGTGAGGTGTTTTTTGTGTTTTTTTCCCCTCAGAGCTTGATGTCTGTCCAGAAGACAAAAACACTGATTAGGTAGAAGGAGGATAAAAGTCCTTCAGGAACTGAGTGACTCTGGTCTCAACTTATTCATAAATGTTTAGATTCAAGAGGTGGGACCAAGACACCCTGTCCTGAGGGTCCTTTCCCATCTATCTCTGAGAAGCAAGATTTCCTTATGTTTTGAGGTTTAACAGGACATGACCAGACATGACCCATGGGCTGAATTTGTAGGGTTAAGTTTTAAAAGAGAATCAATTCTGAGGCAATCTTTTGCCTTCATCTCTTCAAGGGATGCAGGATGGCTCACTTTCAGAAATACTGGTCGGGTTATAAAAGAGCAGGCAGCTTTTCTAGACCCCGTTCCCATTTCTCAGCTATTTTCTTCATTCGAAGTGCTCAGAATAATGCACCCCAAGAGGTACTGGTATTCTAAGTTGTCAGGTAGAGAATGAAACTTTTTGTTCTTCAATGAAGTTCTTCTCCCTCTTCATTTATTGACCTGTATGTATTGAACCCTACTATTGAAAGATGACAATTGGGAGACTTTCATTATGGACTTTTTCTGGTGAGATCAATCAACAAATATAACGACATCAACAATTTACGATTTCGTTTATTGTGGGTCTCAAATGTCATCTATACTTTGCAGATAAGGAAATGCGAGTTCAGTAACTTGCGAAAGTCACTTTGTAGGCAGTAGTTGAGAGCAGACTTCTGGGGGAGACAACCATGGTTCTACCACTTACTAGCTGCATGAGCTGCTTCCATTATTCTTCATCTGGTTTCAAGTTCAGGGTTCCTTCCATTTTACTGTACTACCATTCTCCAATCATTATCTTACAAATCAACTAAATGAAAGGGAATGTATTTTCCTAAATACTTACCACAAGTAATCAATTTTAGACCCTGTCTTGCAAAGAATGGTACACATTTTAACTAGTTTTTCCAAAGCAAGAAAATTTACTTCCAAGACACCCAGTTCTTCAGCTGCTTTCTGTTGGCTGAAGGACCGTGTCTTATCGTTTTATTCTACCAAAAGAGAAAGGCGCTGCTTTTGTACCTCCTGTAATTGAGTTATCATGGAGTAGTGATGTTTCTATTAAACAGTCAACACTGTCTAGAAGAAGAATCAAAAGATGGCCAGTTTTAGACAATAATGGTGAACACACAGCATAGGTTTTGGAACAGTAAGTATTTTTTCCCCTTTTTTTCATGACAGTTCTCTATTAAAGTCCAGGAAAACCCTGTTGAACTGTTAAGTAAGCAAGGACTAAGAAATTGAATACGACTAACGTATCCACAGCTGTACCTCAGAGAACACATACACACTCAGCACACACATGCACTCACACACACAAAACAAAGCAAAACAAAGAGCAGTTGACTTTCAGTTCTGTTCATTAAAAAATCAATTTATAATTGTACATGTGCAGAAGGGCTGTGAGACTGAAGTGATACCTGAAAGAGACCTGGGAATATGTTTGCACCACATTACTTGGACTGCATGATAATTGAGAGTCATTGTGGCTGAACACTTTATGAGTTTGTTTAATTTGACACAGTAAATAAAGCTTTTTTGATGCAAGTTAATTAGCTCTCTTGTGTTACTGCACATCAAATGTAATTAACAACCAACTGCCAGTGTGGGGTTGCCCTTGTGTAACATGGTAATAGGGGGAAAAAACTTAAGGCGCTGGATTAAGTAAAAGATATATTATTGAATAATCAATCACCCTTCTGCCCGCATAAATTTGGATGCACTGGAATCTATGGGAAAGTATCAGGTCTTATAAACCAATAGCTATTTAATGTGATTTCCTAAAAATCTCATATATTATGCCAGGCTCACATTTGCCACCACATTAAGTAAATTCAGCTCAGAAAAATTCCTGCCACTGCTCAGGGTTCACTTTCTCCTAGTTTGGCATTGCCTGTATATCTCCTCTGCTTGCATCTCATTTGTAGCCATTACCTTTCTTTAGCTTTGACATTTCATCTCTCCTCTTCTAAGAGCTGCCTGGCTAAGGTAGAGGAGTGCTATTAAACAATGACTAAGAAGGAATCTGTTTGAACGGGCAGAAGAAGATAATTGAAGAGCCCATTCAAAAAAGGGGGCCATGCTTTCAAATTCATAATGGTATTCTCATCTCACTTATAGTCTGAGAAAGTATTCTGTCTTATTTTCCCATTTTTTCCTAGGCAAAGTTAACAGAGACGTTGAACAGCCTTGGTTTATCCACGGTTTTGATCATGTTGTCAGAAGAAAGGTAGGGACGCAGAAACATCTTTAAAAGGACACAGTAATAGTAAAGTTGAGACACTCCAATTGTCTATTATTTGCATTGTAAATATTAACTGGGAGAAAATTTAAGATGAAATAAACTTATAAAAGTATATAACTTTACTGGATTAAACCTTTCCCTATCACCACCATGGCCACCTACTCAATAATGAAGAACGAATCTATGATACTTTCTCTAAGTAACAACGCTCTTGTGGAGGCCAACAACCTGGGTCAAAAGGGAAATTCAATTGGAACTGGAACACCTGGGTTAAGTCCCGTCTCTGCCAATAACTAGCAATCTGACCACCTGGGGTGACCCATCTTCTCTGAGACTCAGTTTCCTCGAAGAAATAGGAGTTAGATTGGGCATTTTCATGGTTGTCTTTGACCTCTAAAGGTCTCTGATTCTGTGATCTCGCTCATGCTCTTCCAGGAAATCCCCTGGTTTCATTTCTTTTCTCCCGGCCCACCACATATCTCTGCAGCCTGGTTTTGGCAATGGAAGACATGTAAGTTCAGTTACTCAGAAGTTGAAAGGGGTGTGCTTAAGTGAGACTCGGTGACTCTTTCCTCATTCATTCAACAAATATTTATTGAACTCTTTCTATAAACTAGGTTCTGGGAATACGAGTATGAAAATGTTCTGGATAATACTTCATATACATAACTGAAGAGTAGAAAACAGGTATCTAGTTTGACAAAGGAGATCTCCCATATTATATTGAATTATTTTAAAATATTCTTCTGTATTTTATATGGACCTATCTTCCCTGGGTTTTCTTGCCATGTTCTACATATTCACTGCATTGAAACAGGCAAGCAGGCCTTAAGCTAAAGTAGAGGGAAAAAAATAAAGCTCTCATTTATTTATTTATTTATTAATATAATTGTTTATTTTAAAGTACAGTTGATATACAATATTATATTAGTTTCAGGTGTATGCCCCAGTGATTAGACATTGTATAGCTTACTGAGTGATGATCATCCTGAGAAATCTCGTACCCATCTGACACGATATGTAGTTATTGCAACATTATTGACTACATTCCCTGTGCTGTATAAGCTCCCTTTTATACGTGAGCATTTCATCCTGAGACAGCTTTCTTTGATAAGAATTGGCAAGAATACATGACTTATTTATTTTATTTGAATTGTGGTTTTAGCATGAAGAATTACATCATGTACTGAATTCATTTTTACTATTCCAAACATATCCTGTTATTAATTACAAAAGTAATAACATGCTCATTGTACAAAAATAAAATATTTGGGAAGTTTATGATAGAGAAAAAATTAAGGTATCCCATTTGGAGCTAGTCACTATTAATATTTTGGTTCATATTCTTCTTTCTCACTCTCAACAGATATTACCAAAATATATTATTGTGACTTTTCACATGCATGAAATAATATTATTAATACCAAAACTATTGTTTTTTTCCAATCTATATCTTGTCTCTACTTCCATGTAGATTAATTTCATATATTTTAAGGACTATGTTGTATTCCATCGAATGAACCTAAGTTTATTTAACTGATACCCCAGTTTATAGATAGTTGGGTTGTTTTCAGATTTTGCCATTATGAGTGATGCCGCATAATATTTATAATAATATTCACATAAAAAGTAACAGCCCTGGCTGGGTGGCTTGGTTGGCTGGTATCCCGATGCTCCAAGACTGCCAGTCCGATCCCCTGTCAGGGCACATACAGGAGTCTGCCAGGGAATGCATGGGTAGGTGGGACAGTGGGTTGAGGTTTTGCTCTCTCTCTCCCTCCCTCCCTGTCACTCTCTCTGTGTATCTCCCTTCCTCTCTCTTTCTCTCTCTCTCTCAAAAGAAAAAAAAACCACTAAAAAACACATCTTAAGTACTTATGAGGTACAGGGCACTTTGTTTCACCCTTTATAGACATTATTTTATTTAATTCTCAAAGTAATCCTACAGATGAGAACAGTGACATCTAGATATGCTATGGAACTTGCCCAAGCTAGCATATCTAGAAAGTAAAGCAGCTGTGATTTCAAGAAAGACCTGTCTGGTTCTGGAGCTAGAGCTCAACACTAACTCAGCAAATATTTTTGCACATACATTTTTGCATACCTGCGTTAATGTAAGTGCATGGTACATTTACAAAGATAAAACTGCTGATTCAAAGGATGGGCAATATTTGAACTTAAACATATATTTTCAAGTATCACCCCAAAAAGTTTTGCCAATTAGCATCCTAGTTGCAGAAAATGGGAGCTAGTTTCTTTGTACTCTTACCAACACTGTGTAGTATCATCTTTGTCCCCCCGCCCCCGATATGATAGGCAAAATAATGATATCTTAATGTTATTTCAATTTGCATTTATTTCACAATTTAACTCTTTTAGTTATAAAATGTATATATGTAAACATCATTTGTCATCAGCGGTTAAATTACAGCTCATGTGCCTATAATCTCTGTTTTAGAGAAATTTCATAAAATCCTTTTTTTAATTTTTCATTGAAATACAGCATGCACTTTCTCTTTCATTACATATATCTGAGCTCCTTGTTTTGTTTCTATCACCAGTGCCTTTCGAATTCCTTTCCAGGCTGAGTATAACCAGGTACCATGCTACCAGCAAGCTGCAATTATTAATTAAACAAACAATCTAGATTATAGGACCTGGGCAAGGTAACTGACAAGAAAAGGATGGTAGACCATTTAAAGTTGACTTTTTCTCATAAAAATAATGGTTATGGGAAGAGAGAATAAATGACTTAAAAAAATGACATTTTAATTTATTTTTAATTTTAAAATCTTTTCAATTACAGTTGACATAATAACATGATATTTCTAAAAGTGAGCAGAGGGCCCAAGGGAAAAATGAAGAAAAATAACATCGATTAAAAGAATAGATGTTCCCAAGAATTAAAAAATAAGATATTAAAAATTCTAAAGATAAAATTTTAAAAATATAAATGTATACATAGCACTTTAGAGGGTTCATAGAGTACAGATATTTGAAATGATGAACTTGTGCCTTAGAATTAAATCAAGATACATATAATCACCTACATAGACTTTAATTTCTAGAAATGAACACATATTGCTTACAATTTTTCTAATTGATAGATACTCTGGAGGAATGAAAAAGGCAACATTCATTTGACTTCATTAAGAAAAATAGGATCATACTTTATATTTTTCTCTTTGAAAGTCACCTGCTGTCAGATATGTCTTTGTGAAGGCAAGGGTTCCTTACCTGTAAAATTATGGCTTTCTTTGAGTTTAACCAAAAGGAAATAAAATAATTATATCATGTTGTTTATTTGATACATTAAAATGTATACGGACGGAAAGATGGCTAGTCAGACAGTCAGATCAGAATACCGACTGAATCCTTAAGGAATTTTAAGGCTAAAAGCAAGACAAGCAACACCAAGGAGGTGTACCACAGAGAAGACAAGGCAGTGGAAGGGAAGGGAAGTGTGCTGTGCAGACGGGCACAGAATAGAAAGGGATGATGTTGCAGGCTGCTCCTTTGTCGGAAAGCTCTTGCCGCTAAGCAAACTTAAAAATGTGTTATCCGCTACAACCTACAGCTTGAAGAAAAGTGATTAATGCAATTTGACCAGTCTATAAAGGAGCCATAATATATTGTTGAAAGGTGCCTGCTGAGGCCAATGCGATGCTGAAAATGTGCTGTTTCTTAGTACTAATAGAGGCTACCAGCACAAACCTTAAAAAAAGTAGGCCTGGCCAAGGATTAAGCTAACATTAACACCTTCTCCTACTTGATACACCAACTTTCCCCAAGAGCCTTTGGTAATTTTTGTTTTCTTGTTGTTTTGCCTGGTTCGGACACTGTGTTTTCCAGTAGTTCACTTTGGAGTGAAGGGGGAAAAAATCTTGGGGAAACAGAAAGTTAGAATTCATTTTTCTTTCAGTAATCCTTTTTTTTTTTAATGGAAATACCCTGTGTATCAAATTATGTCATGTGCCATGTTTTGGATATGGCAAATATGACACAGTTAACATCTGCAGAATGGAGTGGACGAGGAGGAGCAGGGCTTCAGATTGGACTGCCTGGTGGGGCTGTGTGGCTCCGGAGGGCAGTTCTGCTGCACGTGTAGGTGATGATTTAGCCTGGTTTGCAGAGCAGGCTTCTGAAAGTTTTGGCAACAAATTAGAGATTCTGGTAAAAGCCTGGTCAAATGAGACAATGGGACATCATGAATGCAGGTTTGGAAGCCCATATGGTAGGTGTGGGAAGCCTCCTATCAGGAAGTGGCAGTGCCCCAGCCACTGGACTGACTGTAAAGGACAGGACTCCAGCCCTCAGTTGAGGAACTTGCATGAAATGACCCTTGCCCCAAGGGATATTATTTTTCTGGCACTTGATAAGATTCCTGTTTGGATAGCGGCTAAGTTGTTATCAGAGAGAAAAACAAGGGAATGAGCACGAATTTTTGATTCTTTCAAAGTGGGTAGCAAAAGCCGCAGTAGCAGGTTGACGCTGCAAACTCTCATCTCTAATGTAGCAGCACACAATTCCCTTGACAAGAGACAAAGCAACTGCTAGGTTTAATGTGTCTTTACATGAGCAAATGATCTCGCATAATAATACTGCACCATGCTGACAATCTATGAATACAGCAGTGTAATGCTGCAGACAGTTAGCTAACAACAGGGCTGCCTGCCCAGATAGAAGGTTTGGAACTACACAGGAGGGACATATTTGACTCAAGGTAATTCTGGGAAAATGTGGAAAGGCTGACATCTGGACTGTCATGCAAAGCAGACACATTCTGAAACACAAGAGAAATGCTGTCTGAGAGGTCCTAGTGAGGCTTCCAAATTGTCATCAAGAGCTCGTTAAATTTTATTAATTTTAAATGGAAGCAAAAAAGATTGCTTTAGGGAAGTACAGAGAGGGAATAGTGCTTGCGATGGATACATTTATTCATTTACTAAATATTTCTTCACTGTACTTCCTGGGACTATGCTAGGTGACAGAGATTCAGGTACTATATTGGTGACAGAGATACAGACATGAGTAAGACAGTCCCTGCTCTCAAGAGGGTTATTATTAAATTTGGAGAGGGAAATAACCAACATTTACAATGTACTGAGATAAGAAGTACAAATTAAGTAAAGGTTGCTATGGGAGCTGAGATAAAGGGCATCTTAACTCTGTGTGTGTGTGTGTGAGAGAGAGAGCGAGAGAGAGCGAGAGAGAGAGAGAGAGAGAGAGAGAGAGATTGGTCAGGGGAGGCTTCCAGGAGAAGGGCTTATCTGAACTGAACAACATAGGGTGAGAAACAGTAAGGGTGAGTCAGAGGAATGGGTGAGTGGGTGGGTAGATGAGTCTTTCACTTGGAGAGAATGGTATGTGTGAGAGCTCAGATTCCTGAAGGGACACACATGCATGGAGGGCTTGGTGTGAATAGTGCTGGGTCATATGGCAAAGACATGGAAACCAAGAACTGCCAAATCCCTTATTCTGTAATACCTTTTTGGATCTTTCTTGGTGATAGGATATTGAGAACTAAGAGGCAAAGTTCTCCTTTTATGGCAAGATAGGATCAGATTATATATAAAGCATTTCCTGATAGATAACTTGTAGGCCTTAGAATAAGTCATGGGGGAAAATAAAGAGATTTCCCTCTCTGAAAGGTATGGTGTAGAAAGTGAGGTGGATATATATGGAAACCAATGAAGAGCCTTTTCAACTCGGGTTTCTCTTTGTTTCCAAAGCTGACTAAGAGGAATGGAAAGGATTTATGAAGGGGAAGGGTGCTGTGTGGAATGCAACTGCAAAATGCTGCAAGATATTAGGGGCAGGCTAACGTTATGGGGTCTTAGAGAGGGGTATTTCAGTGTCAACATAATGACTGTGGCATAAAGGACTAAGATTATTTAACAACCCTAAAGCACTTCAACTATTTACAATAAACTCTAATGTGCTATTTTTGCAACCGGAAGAAACAGGAACTTGCCCAGGTCAGGGAACTGTGCCCTGAAGAAAACCTAGGCCATTACAGACTCTTAGTCGGTCTTCAGTGATAGGTGCTTACCTCCAGTACAAGCCCCGTATTACAGATTGTCTTCAGCCATTCCCGACACGGAGGGCTCAGACCCAGCTTGCCTATGGCAGCCTGCTCACCAGTGGTGGCCAGGCTCATGTCTAGCTCTCTGAATAACCAAAGTACTGGTGTGCTAACTTTATCAAGCTTGTGTTTTGACATTTACTTCCTGCAAATTGCATGCAAAATATAAACAAATTTTCCTGTTTGAGGGAGAAACGTGTATCGTGTTCCATTTTCAAAGCACGTTTCTCCATTCCCTCTTAGCTCATCACGTCCCATCGATGTGAGCAGAACCAGTGCGGCCAGAGCAAACAGCAGTGCTGTCTCAGAAGAGAATAACACTCAGTGTCATCTCCATTTGGAAACATGGGGAAGCATAGGTAATTTCACAGAAATTATGAAATGTTAGAGTTGAGAAGGACACTGGAAACCATCTAGTTCCTTATCCTTAATTGGCAGATGGGGGAGCTGAGGCCCTGTTCAGAGCACTGCAGTAACGGCAGACTAGAATTTAGATTTTTCTAAGAGCTATCTCGACCAACACTTCCTTTTAGCTATAGCATTTCTCCTTTTATCCTTATGTATAAAACAGAATACTTCTTTTCTATTTTAGAAAACACTGAAAATATAAATGCCATAAAATGTGTTATTTTAAAAAGTTGTATAAAGTTGTATAAGAAGAACTATATTGAATTAGGACTGCAAACCTTTCACTTTTTAAAGCCTCATATATTTGGTTGCATATTTCACACAAAGCTCCCAAAGACTCTACGTAAGGGTTGTTTTTCTTTGTCCCCTCACATGATCCCATACGAAAGTTAGCAACCTGGCTAGCCACTCACCATGATAACTTAATTGGCAAAGGCAGTCGAGCAAAGCTGCGTCGCTAATTACTTAAGCGCGTTGCTGATTACAGAGTGATTCCGTATATTTCTTGCTTTGCCCAGGTACTAACATTAAAAAGCATGCAAGAAAGTATTAATTTTCCCATCATAGAGATGAAAAAGCAACGTCTTGGAGCAATTAGATGATTTGTTCAAAGTCATGTGTCCGGTTCATAGCAGAGCTGAGTGAGCGCCCAGGCAGTGTCACTCTTGGCTGTGCCTTCCTTTCACCTCTAATGATCATCATCATTGCCACCACTGTCATTGTCACCATCATCATCAGCTTTCTTTTTTAACTATTCTAGCTTTCCCAAGGCCAGCAGGTATCAACAGCTAACAGTATCTCTCTCATTCTACTATGGCTCCAATGTCCCCCAAACTTGCCTCTTAGTTGCCTGACAAATTTGGTATCAGGCTGCAAGAAAGGAAACCATTCCTATGTTTTAGAGGGCCCATCCTACCATTAACTGCTCAATAGCAGTCAGAAATAGGATTGATGTCCTATTTCTTAATGTCTCCCCAAACCATAGTTCCTAGGACATCTGAAGAAATGACGGACATTTTTTGGTCTCAAATACAGCAATAAAATTTTTGATGGCAAAAGAATCAACTCAGAATAACTGGTCTTAAGCCAACTGTAGCAGTCTTTTAGAGTCCCATCACGTGCTCCTTGGTCCTGTATCTCATAGTGCCCTCTTCATTTCTGCACAGCTTCCCAACCAGTGGGCTACCCACTTTCTATGGCATACCTTTAGGCTCTTTGCTGATCACTTCATAACTAATTAGTACTCACAGAAAGGGGCAATAAGAAAAAGCTTTCTTACCCAAATCAGAGCTTTTACCTTTCTACTCGAATTAGGGTCACTTTCTAAGGAGAGAACCCTGTGCCTTTATTATTTTCTCCATTAGTGACTCCAGTGACAGGAAGTATATAGGGTAGGCAGAGAAACTTGTGTACCCTTCAGGTCACCAGTATCCACTAAAATGCCAGAAGACAGACTGACTCCAGAAAAAAGAGTACTGGAGGGATGGGGGGATTTGGTAAAGGTGATCAAAAGGTGCAGACTTGCAGTTTTGAGAAAAAAAGTTCTGGGGATGTAATGTACAACATGACTATGGTTAACAATACTTTATTGTATATTTGAAAGTTACTAAAAGAGTAGACCTTAAAAGTTCTCATTACAAGGGAAAAATGTGTAACCATGTGAGTTGATGGCTCTGAACTAAGTTTATTGTGGTAATCATTTCACAATATATATGAGGTCAGTCCAGAAGGTATCAAGCCACACAATATGAAAAATAGACACATTTATTAAAGATACAAGATCTAGGAAACATTGTACATAGGACAATGATGCCTCAGTCCCCTTCAAAGTAAGCACTGTGGTACCTCACAGAGTTCTTCCAGTTGCCATCATATGCCCCATCTCATTTTCTTGAATCTCATCGACAGTCTGAAATCTCTTCCCTTTCAAATGTGATTTTAGTTTTGGGAAAAGGCAGAAGTTGCAGGGCACCAAATATGAGCTGTAAGGGGGTTGAGTCACCTGGATGATTTGATGTTTTGCCAAAAAATTCTGCACAAGACATGATACCTGTGTGGGCACGTTGTTGTGATGAAGCTACCAATCACCAGTTGCCCATAGCTGCAGCCTTCTGAATCATCCAAATAGTTTCCATGGAGGAATGTTCAAGCTTAATGCAAAATTTGATGCAGATTCGTTGCTTTACTCATTCAGCCATTTTGAATGCAATGGCCACACAGCACACATGCTCACTCAACAGCGTCTCTTGCCCCCACAGACTAGTACAGTGGAGTCGTCATTGTTCACATATGTGCGTTCCAGTCCATTCTCCTTGGCTGCCAGGTTACTTCAATGTCATGCAAACTGTTCTGGACAGACCTCATCTATATGTTAAATAATGTTGTATGCCTTAAACTAATACAATGCCATATGTCAATTATATCTTGATAAAACTAGAAAAAAACAGATTAAGCAGTAATATATGGGAAGCATCCATTGACTTAATCAAATAAATCCCCTCTCTGCCTCCCTTCCCTCCTCATAGGACCTATTTATTGAAAACCTATTTTGAATATAGCATAGTATGAAGATGAAAAGGAGCTAATGACCTAGTTGGAAGACAAGTCATGTACTTGAGATAGGGTCAGGGTGCAGGAGTGAAGGGCGTTGTTATTAAATAGCTTTGGGAATGTTAAATTAGAAGGTATCCTAAATTCAAATACCTTCAGAGGCCAGGCTCATCACATGAATATAGTGTAGTGTGAAGACAATAGGGAGAGGTGGCATCTGCAGGCTTCCAGTTTGCAATCCCGAGTTTTAAAAATGCCACTAGGAACATTAATATTCTGAATGAGAAGTTTTAGAAATGTTGTTCCAGAAAGTGAGAAGTCACAAAGAATTCTGAAATGTATGTAACATCGTTAAAGCCATGTTTTGAGGCATATTGAGAAGTAGGTAGAGGTGTCAGTGTGGATTAAATGTAGAGAGATCATATGCCTGACTTTGGCCTGTTATCCAGCTGGAACTGTTAATACTGTGCCCTTTCACGCTCATGGGTGTCCTGATTTGGACAGTAAAGGTTACCCTAATTAGTGGGCTACAACAGCCATCTCTTCAGTGAATGGAGCTCCCATTCACAAGGACTCCAACAGGTTCCTGTGAACATTTAAGATCTTTTCGTAGTAGGAGGCCCTCCATCCAGTCATGGCATATCATAGATTAGAGAGAGTGATCAAACGCAAGAAAACAGCAGAAGTCAACATCTGCAAGGTGCTTTGTTGGTGAAGTGATGGTGGTAAGACTGACAAGTTTAGATATTGGTATATATTTGTATAATCATAGGAACATATGGGGAAGAACATGTATTAAACAGGGAGTGCTGATTTTCTCAGGGGAAGAGGACTGAATGGGGGAAAAGGGAAGACTATGATAGTTTTGTTTATATACTCCTACATTGGTTGAATTTTCATTTTCTAAAAAGTATTACATTGGTAAAATTTTAAAAGGCCCGATAAAATTATTTTACAAACATCAGGGAGAAGGCCAAGTTGATTTCAGGTCCTGTGACATACTGACCAATTTACGCATAAGTCAGTATGGGAACAGATTTAGATTCTGTCTTCTCAGGAGCTTATCTTCTTGATGAGGGGTTCTGTTCTTTATTCTGCTGCAGTATACTTAATTTTTAACTCTTTATGAGTAAAGAAGTGGATTTCTGAATCAAAGATTGAGCATTCAGAGGGCTTTAGTCATCTAGATAACAAAAATAATAATAGCTATTATCTGAAATATGCTGTCAAATGACATCACAGTGCCTTAGTATTGTTCTGCAAGGTGGATGTTATAATTATCCTTTTAGAGATGAGGAAATGGCTTCAGGAAGGCTCAGGGATGGATCAAGGCCACAAGTTAGTAGGTGTCAAGCTGGGATTCCCACCCAGGTCTGTTTGTGTCAAAGCCCATGAAATTGTAAGTAAGCAGTAGAAAGCATGTGTAGCAATATTAACTTTTAAAACTTTCAGGCATTGGGCCAAGGTACAGCTATTGGTCATTCCAGCAGATTGCGCTAGGGAATGTAAAAAATAGTTCTGAAACTTCTCTTTCAACGCTGTTCTCTAAAAAGACCTACAACTTTGGTGTAAAGTGGATGGGTGATAGACTACATCAGACAGTTCTGAGTCATGATCACAACAAAAGAATAGTTTATTGAAATAATTTTATCAGGACAGGATGCAAGTTTGTATTATTTCTTGTTAATCGATGTCTCAAAGCCATGGCTATTAAGTAATTCCCAGCCCATTTAATAAAGATAGCGTTAATAACATTATGACACACCCTCGGAGGTGGCCTGCTCTTTCTATCTTCTGTTGAACACAGGGCATGCCATTCACAGAATCATGGGTCACAGGCTATTCATGGTCGTTCATTTCTGTGAAACTCCCAGTGACTTTTGTTTCTCATTTGTCTACCAGAGTGACCTTAGAAAAGTCATCTGTGTGTTTTTTAACCTAATTTCCTTCTCATGTAGGAACTACAGTCCTTCAAAAACTTCCTTTCTCCCAAGCATTTCTGGGAGTCCCCAGGGAAAGTCTCTTGTGAATTCACCAGCCTGGACCACAGTTGGCTTTTTCTGCCCGTTAGGTGAATACTGTAGCCGGACCTCTGAGGCTACTGTTGCCCTGCCTCCCTCCCTGCTGCTGACAGTTTTCTTCACCTAGAACCCAGGTTCCACCCTAAGTCAAGGCGCTCTGCCTTTCGTAATAAAACAGTCCACGTGCCAGTTTCCCTGGAGCTGTGAAGCACATAATCTGTGCAATATATGACAGAGCCCTAGTTAAGTCAACCCTAACCCACTAGTTTGCTAAATTATGCCTAGACATTTCTGAACCTCTCACTAGGACAAAAGGGATGAATGTTTTTTACATATACAAATATAAGTGGTTGTTACTATTATAAATATTAATTTCTTAAAATTTGGAGTGGGCTTTATCAAGGAACATAGTCATACCTTGGCTGAAAAGAAAGTCTTGATCATATGTGACTTAAGTGGGTTCTGTCATGTGCCTTACAGGGTAGGTAAATTAAGGAGCTTTCATCACCCCTTAACAACCTCATAACCTGTGATTATAAAATTACATATGAATTTACATAGTTAACTTAAGAAGAGTAGGGACCTGAAAAGTTCATCTTTCCAGAAACAGCGCTAGTGTTTCATTTCCAGTGTTCTGAGACTGAGAATGTTTAAGTTCAATGACAAAAATTAGAACAAAGTGAAAGAATAGAAAAGAATGGTAATTTTTTCATATTTTACATATGTATGTATAAGCCTACACACACACACACACACACACACACACATACCGATTAGAGTCTGCTCTAAAGAACTAAAGTTATTGGTGCTTCTAACAATAAGAACAAAAAAGCAAATTTGGAAACTTTTAAATTAAATACCAACATTTTAAAACAAGTGCTGCCTGGGAGATCACGCAAAACAACAAAAGCCTAAATTGAATGTATGTTGGCAGGAGCATCTTCACATCTCTCTAAATAACTAGCTAATACAGTCAGTATTTTGCACCTCATTGAGGCCTGGCACTTATTTGCAAAATGTTCCAGTCGATTGTCAACTAAAGAGAATGTAGAATTTCAATCCTTTTGGGGGAAAAACTGGCAAAAGCTTTCTCCCAAAAGAATATCGCATTGCAAAGACTGGGATTCTCTGGGGGCTTCTAAGACTGTTCTTCAGGTGTAATCTAGCCCGTCGACATTTTTAGGAGAAAGAGAGAATCAACGGAAAAACAAAAGAGGAAGCCATTCTTAAAGGGGATACAGAAGCACCCATCTCTAAGCTGCTATAATTGAACGTTTTATCTGGTCTATTCAATAAAATTTTATAGAAAGTTAAATGTGAAATATATACAATATTCTAAATTGCTTCTCTTTTTCTTATCCTTTTGCAAGGCCTCTATTTATTTGTCCAACCAAAACAAAAGTTTATCCATCATTCAGCCTTTCATTTAATAGTTTGTTTATTTAAGAGTAAGGCAAGTGATCGCAACAAAGTACTAGCTGCACAACCTAGCAGTGAAGGAATATATAAGCTAGTAGAGGGGAAGAGGCATGTACTGAAACTGTTATAATGCGGGACAGGAAATAAGAGGCATCGTAAGAAAAGAGAAAGGGGCTATAAGCGTCCAAAAGAAGGACATTTGGGTGGAAATTGATGTGTCAACAACCCTGGGGGGTAGGTATTATCCCCATTTTACAGATGAAGAAATTGAAACTTAGAGGTTAATGCATTTGATTAGGTTCCCACCCTAGATTATGGCAAGGCTGGTATTAGAACCCTCCAATTTCTGGCAGGAAGGCTTAGGAAATACTTTACAGAGGTGGAGTCATTTGCACAGATTCTTGAGGATTAGGTAAATTTGAATGGTGTGAAATGTGGGGAAAGTTTACTTCATGAAGAAGAAATAATGTGGGACTAGGGGTTAAAGTGTGGTTGGAGCCCAAGGTAGGAGTGGAGTTTCCCTGTTTACTGAGTTGAGATCTATAGCTAGTTCACAAATTAAAAACTTAGTGAAAGAGTGGGAATCATTAAAAAACAACACATATAGGTCTTATTTTAACCAAAAATGCACAGGCATACACTTATTTGCCAATCTTCTCTTGAGGAACCAAATCATTTTCTTGGACTATGAGTCTACTGATTGGAGTTCCTACCCATAACACACCATTTTATGCCTGATCATATAAAACAGTTTGGTTTATTTAAAGTGGAGCAAAACTAGAAGATGCTTGAGAGCAATCTGAATGAGGTATCCTTCTGGATTTTTATTGTTTGTTTCTCAATCTGTTATAACTGTCTTGCCTTCCTAATTTTACATAATGTTTTTAAAATTGGGCTTTTTGTTTTTTTTTAAGGATGTAACTTAATTTTCATAGAAACAATATTCTTATTGCACTCATATTTTATCAGTTTGCATATTTAATTAAATCACATAATGCAAGAACAAGTAAGACTGGCATAATTAAGTCTGGACAAGCATATAGCTAACTGGTGGGAGAAGGGCACCGACATATAACTTGTCAGCTTGAAATGTTTAATCACCCACATTTTACAGAGGGAATGGAGAGCATTGATTTGATGAGTCAATTAAATGGCAATGTGTTAAGAGAGCTGCTGTTGTCATGGGAAAATAGGAAATAACGTATATTAGGGTCAGACCTTCTTGGGCCTGGAATGCCAAGCTAAGTAGTTTAGCCATTATTGATTATCCATTGTGGTCAACTTGACAATGTTGGAATCCTTGTGGTCAGAGCTGTGGATAGGGAAGATTAATTTAAATGCCACCTAGAGAGATTTGGTAGAGAAGATAGAGAGAGGAACTAGAGCAGTGATAATTGTGAAAGCAGGAGAGGGATGGGTGTGAAAAGTATTTTTGATGTAGGATAAGGAGCACGTGAGAGTGGAAGACTTGTGAGTGTGGTACTCAGTGTGCCTTTTTCATAAAAGTGAATAAGCAGGATTTGCCTGCTTGACATGATATGAAACTCCAGGGACTTTACTGGTACTTTTGTCTTTTTGTTTTTATTTAACTTTTGTTATTCTGCAAACCATCCCAGTGGTTGCAGTGGTATCTATTGCATCAGCCCTCTGCGCATCGCTGTGTGTGCACCTCTTGTGTTGAGCACTGTTGTGTATTGTTTCTTCGTTGTTATACCCCATTGCATTTGTACTAAGATGCACTTTCCTTGAGCTTCTCAAAATGCATCTGAAAATGTTCGTGCATCTTGACAGACATACTAACATGTCAAAGTTTAAGTAGGTGCATGTTTTTCTTAGTGGTTCAAAAATAGTTGTGTTTTATAACCAATAGCATCTTACCTTCTCAACCAAGCTCTCGGGCTCCTTTTCTTCAACATTTTTTATAATGCCTTGCACAGTACCAGGCGTTATCTTTAGTAAATACTTGTTAACTTTCTGTTAACTCAAGTTAGAATCATGGTAGGTAGGTTCATAAATAAGGCATCATGTAAGGACTTAGAGGTATAATATTCTGACCTTCAAAGAGACTTCCAAAATATCTTAAGGAGACTCTAAGAAACATATTCAGAAATCATAATGGGAACAAGAATTAACTCAGTTGCTTTCAATGTTAAGAAAATTAATGTTTGTTGTTAATTAGCTTTCATGACACCAAGGGAATTTTTGAAGAGGGCTACTTAATTTTCCTTCTGTTTTTATTCTTACTTGTGAATATATAATTATTAGACAAGAAAAAGTGAAAAAGGAAGCATTCAGGTAATAAAGCCATTTAGACTGTACAACACAAAAATATATTTTTAAAAGTTGACTGTTTCCAGGATTTGTCTTAGCCCAAAAAGCCCGATAGAAGAGCCAGATGTCTGAATATACATACATTAGAAAGCAAGTCTCATTTAGGCAAAGGAAACGGACTAGTTAAACAGCATTGTAAGAAATATGGTCAAAATAAGCATAAACTGTCTAGTAATTTCTTTACTTTAAAATATAGAAATTGCTTTTCTTAGAAAAATTAATGGGTGATGGAAGTAGATTTTAAAATGTTGTGCTGATAATAAATGTAGAAAAATGTAGAAACTGCAAATGTAGAAAACAAGGGTTTTGAATGGAGAGATATTTGCATTATCTACAAATGGAAGGTTCAAAATAAGAATTTAGCACAATGTTTCCAGTGAGGTCTTAAGGAGTCTGAGGACCAAAAGTAAGACATCGCAATGGGTGTAGCTCGAGTCTTCCTAGCTTATGTCATAGAACATAAACCATGTTGGAAAATCAAACCACATTTACAAAGGGCAACCTTCCTGGAAAAATCCATCCTTACAGGGAGAGAACACACCTTTCCCCATGAATCGAGTCCCTGCCAGCCCTGTTAGGAAAATGATAGTAAAAATAAAACCATAAAAGAAAAATGTGTAATATTTGGTGAGGCCAGAGCATGGTATTGATTATGATGATAAAAAAAAGAGAGATGCTTTTTATTATTTAGGCTGACATCTTCACTTTGAATTGACTTTCCTAGGATTATTAAAGATTAAATAATGTTACGAAGTCAAAATGGTGCCAATTCTTGATTACTGCTTTGAAGAGATGGTTTATTGACATACAATTAATAACAAATTTTGACTTCTAATATACTTACAAACTATAATGTTTCCCAAACGTTACCGTACATTGGAATTCCACGAAGACCTTTAAAAAATACTGTTTGGCTCTCACTCTCAGGCATTCCTATTTCATTGCCATGGGGTATGACCTAAGCATCACATTTTTAAAAAGCTTTCTGGGTCATTCTAATGTGCAACAAGATTCAGGAATCACTGTATTACCAATGAAGGCAGGTATTACCTACTTCTTAAAAAATTGACCTAAGAACGCCCACTACTCACTCAGTAGGTAGAGAAACTTTTTTGATATTAAAAGATATGCTCTTTTCAGAAAGGGTAGTTTGTATAGAGGAGCACGTTCACCTGAGGGGGTTAAGAAGGCATGGACTAAAGGAGAAAATTCTAAGCATGGAGGGTTATGAGAAAGATGTAAAGGGTCTGATACATAATGAAGAAAAGGGGTATTTTTCCATTTCATCTGAGTTTGGACTGTAATGAAGCCTTGTTAATTTGCTTCTATTAATCTTCTGTAAAATGTATACTCATTTTCAAATGTCAGTTCAAGATATATTAAAAGATAAATGTTGATGATTCATTCTTCTGAGTTAGTTCAGTGTTGGGGAATAATCAGAAGTCTATTTTCTAAAAGAGAAAAACACTTCAGAATGTTGGTCTTTGGAATCACTACTCTTTTAAATTTTTTTTTTTTACTTTATTTTTATTGTTGACACTATTGCAGATGTCTCTAGGGCTCTCCCCTTTGCCCACTTCCACCCAGCCCCCCCCGCCCTCCGGCCATCCCGACACTGCTGTCTGTGTCTATGTATCTTGAACGTATGTTCTTCGACTAATCCCTTCACTTTCATCTAGTCTCTGCTTCCTCCCTCCCCACTGACAGCTGTTGGTAGATACACATTATATCTTTGTTGTCTTTAATTTCAATGATTCCTTGAACTAAAACTTGTTGTAATACTACCTTTTATAATGGCCCTGGCTATTCTTTGGCTAGTACTGTGATAAAAAGCACAAGATAGTAATTTCAAGATGTATTTCCTACATGACTCTGCTTTTGTGACTGTATCGATCTCAACATTATCTGAACTCTTTCGCCCCTAGTTTTAGGATATCAGATGAGAAGGAGTTATTTTACTATCTCTAGGAGAATAATAACATCGATGAACTATTTTCATCCAAGGCAGCATAAATTGTTTTTGTCCACAGTGGATTCCACCCAAAGGAGGCAGACTCTGATTACTGGTTATTAAGCTTTATTTTTCTGCCATATGTCTGAATGGAAACGTGGCAGATTTTCCTTTGGGTTTCAACAAAGTGTTTTCTCTAACTTCAGTGAAATGAGTTGATTGAAATGCCATAATAATGGTGATAGTAGTAGATTGTTGCCACTTCTTGATAAAACAGGGAAATGGGGCTATTTGAAATCAGGGTAACTTTGGGGTGAAAGGATAAGGCCTCCAAACCAAAGGTCAAATTTGCTGTTAGTCTAATCCTAGCTAATAATGAAGAGCAGTTGCTTACTTGGAATCTCTGCAGACAGGATGTTAGTTCCCTGTCTCCCAGCACATACAAGGGACACCCCAGAATGAAGAAGAAAATGCCAGAGCAGCACTTATGTCGGGTGATGTTTGTGTTGGCTGTGCTCATGCAGGAGGAAAATGTCTTCTTTTTTGTGTTCAGTTGCATTCCCAAACCATTTGGGGTGATATTTAATGAGGCTGGTCATCAGCTCAGAAATGCGCAAGGGAGAATGCATTAGCCACAATTTGTCTTGATAATGGTCCCTTCACTTATCCTGGTGCAAGACACTGATGTAGCCTCACGGAGAAGATGGCCTTGCTGGGAGTGCTGATCACGATGGTCTCATTAGGCTTCCTGAGGCACTGAAGTGGACACTTTCTGATAGTGATATGATGGAATTGTTTTATTTTCAAGTCTGAAGCCAAAAGAGTTTATCTAAAGTTAACGAGGGATTTTTTTTTTTGTAAAATGGTATTTAAAAATGTCTTAGAGTCTCAGGCATTATGCAAACTGCAACTAAAATCATAATAGTTTATTTGATAAAGTGCCTAAAACTATGGACAAGAGTCATTTTCTTTAACTCAGTGTATTGGATTTACTCTATATATTCCTTTTTTGTTATTTTTTCCCCCAATTTTTTTTTGCCATTTATATTTGTCTTTTCTTATTGTGGTAAGTATACATTGCATAAATCTTAGCATTTTAATCATTTTTAAAGTGCATGCTTACATGGCATTAAGCATATTCACATTGTTGTACAACCATCTCTATACGTCCCCAGAACAATTTCATCACCCCAAACTGAAACTCTATACCCATTAAACAATAACTTCCCATTCTCCTCTTCCCTTAGACCCTGGTAACCACTATTTTACTTTCTGTTTTTATGAATTTGACTATTCTAAGTACTTCATGGGAGTGGAATCATGCGATATTTATCTTTTTGCATTATAAATTCTTTTTAAGCACCTGGTTTCATAAAGTCATATGATCATCACAATTTGGACCAGAAAGAGATCAATGACAACTGACTTTCATGAATAAGGGAGCTGATTATTGGGAAAGTTAGCTAATTTACTTTGCTGACTTCTATCCCAAAACACTTTTACCAATTTAAGAAATTTATACCTATTTATACCTACATTCTCTTTCTTGACATTTGTGCTATGAAAGTCTGTAACCCTCTCACCCATCATCTCTCTACTGGCCTTCCATTTAGCTTTCTTTAACATTAATTATAATGATGATGAAGATAGCTAACATTTATGGTATACTTACTATTTGATAAACATAACACAAAGTGCTATACATGTATCGCTCTCATTTAGGCTACACAACATTTTATAAGGTAGATACTCCAGTTATCCCCATTTATAGATGAAGAAACTGAGGCACGAAAGGTGGGGTTGCTGCCCCTGGCTATGTAGCTAGTGAGTGATAGAACCAGGACAATGAATAACAATTTATCTGGTCAATATGTAATAAATAAAGACCAGTATGTTAAAATGAGCTGGGTTTGGGCAAGCTATTAAAATTAAGGAAACCTCATATAAAATTGTTTTTTTGCATTTAACAGTTCTTCATTTTCATTGGTAATTCAATTCCTTAATACAGGAAATGATTACTCATTTAGCATGATCAAGGACAATGCTAAATTGGTTAATAGAGTTTGCAGTAACGCTCTCATGTATAAAATGTTTTTTAAAAGAATACCTTTGACTCTCATCTGCATTTAAGTGTCTAAGTATTTTTATACATATTTAGGCATTAATTAATGACGTTAATACTTATGAGAAAGGTGTCACACCAGGTTAACTATGAATCTGGGTGAGCCATAAAACTCTGATGATGCTTTTACCTACAAGAATTTAAAATCTTGAACCTTAAGTCTCCATTCTCAGATACATCAGCAGCACCTATCAGACTAATACTTTTTATCTACTTAATCTTGGTTCTCTTCTTGATTTACTCTTTAATAGAAGTCAAGTCTGTTTTCTGTGTCTCAGTCTTACAGGTCTCTCAATCCCGTCTAAGAGAGTCCTAATAGGAAGGGTCAATGGAATTCCAGAGCAGTCAGGAGAGCATAGCTGAAAAATTCTCAGTCAGAAGGTTGGCAAAAGATGTTGTGCGTTATTCAGTGACTGACAAGATCTCTCTGATAAGGAGTCTAGTAATGGCCTCTTCTGCACTTTTCCACATCACAGCAATTAGTTCTATTAGTCGCACCCTCTCTGGTAGCTCAATTTCATATACCTCATCTCCAAATACTCACTAGAGATGCATCCTTTGTAAGGGGCAGTTGGGATGGATGTTACTACCAGAAAACAATTGATCTCTGAGTTTGGAGGAACAGTCTTTTGACATCTAATATCGGGGCAAAGTTTTTCCTTACTCTCACATTCACTTTAGGACTGGATTATTCCAGGGCCAGAGGGAAGGCATGATGTTCACCTCTGTGTTCTCCAGAAATTAGCCTGATGCCTGAGCTGGATCATCATTGGACAGAACTTTCAGATTCTCAATATCTTCTGCTTACTTTCATCTTATTAGTCACAATTATGTCCCCCTGGCTCTACTCTTACTTCCCATCTCTTACTTCACAATTACTTTCTTTAAAATATGCTTGCCTGATGACTATATTCCCCACTTAGTCATCATAATTTTTATATAATGTATATATTGTTTGTAATGTGTCATTTTCCTTTATATTGTTACATTGTAAACATGCTGTGTTAAAATATGCTAAATTGGTTTAAACAAGTTTCCTTTTTAGATGCCTTTAATTTAGCTCAGATTGGTCTAAATCCATGAAGAACCATATATTAAACACTCTTGAATGGCTTCTATGAAAAGAAACTTAATTTATGATGTTTAGTATTATACATTATACAGTTCCTTTATTTTTCACTCAGTTCATCATGCTGTGAAAATTCATGAATATTTAACTATTAAATGAAATGCAAAATTTTCATTATCATTTTATTGAAAACTTGACATCTTAAAATACCATACATACCATTAGTATTCTAATGCATTGTCACCTTATTGAAAAATGCTGCTAAAAAACAATACGGCCATTCAGAAAAAAAAATTTTGTCCGCCCAAGGCTATTAACTATAGTTCTACACATACATTAGTGACAAATAAGTGAAGCAGCCAATGCTCACAAAAGATGTCACTAAAATGCTAGGAAACAACTGTAACCATAGAAACCATCTCACACTGCAATCTGAACATCTTTTGTCAGTGTGTGACTAGAAATGAGATGCTTAAAATCATTAGACTATCAAAAAATCTGAACATCTCTCCTTTGAAATTTACATATTTAAATATTTTGAAACCTGCAGAAACTTCAACATGATACTTCTATAAAATATTGTTTCAGCTCCTAGCCCTCAACTATCAGTTTAGATATAACAACAAAAATTATACATGAAGACTTACAATTTTTCCCCTTCTGTGGGCTACATGCATTGTCTAAGTAGACCAAACAAACACCCTGGAGAACAGAGGTTAGCTCTAAGGGCTGTCTGCCTTCCTGTGCTAAATCTTCACAATGGTGCCATTCTTCACCTTTCCTTTCTCTTTTGGAACAATCACTGGCTTAAATTGTACCTGTTCCAGCAAGACAGGTTTGCAGGTTTCATAAGCCTTCATGACAGTAAGTACAAAATTGTCTTAGATAATGAGATATTTAAATAAAGGATTTGACAAACCAGTGTAGGAGAGCGTGAGTTTCAGTGCCTGTGGAACAGCCTTAGCAGCCTTGGATATGGAACTGACTTTTTTTCCCCTTGTCTTCATCTTCTCATGAATTCCTGAAAGGTCTGTTATTTAGCTGAGTGCTCTGCATTCAAGGGGCAGTGAAAGCCAATTTCCTTGAAACCTCCATTTGAAACTAAAGGTTAAGAAGATCCTTGAGCAGCCTCGATTATTGAGACTTTACTATTTGTAAATCACTCTCCTTACCGCCTGCAGTCAATGTAAAAAACGTTTATGAAGCACACGCTATGTACTAGGCATTGTTCTAGGCACATGGGACACATCAGTGGACACAGGAACGTTCACTGCCTCGTGGAGCTTACATTTTAGCAGGAGGAAATAGACAAGACACGAGGATTAGAACAAATATATAAGATGTCTACGTATTGTATTTTTTTGAGCATCTACGATAGGCACTTGTGTGGGTTTTTGAAATCCAGCACTGGACAAGATAGGCTAGGCCCCTGCTCTCTTGGATTTTCATCCTGGAGGACTCATAAGGAAGTATTTAGTAAATATCTGAATGCATAGAGAGAGTGCTTAATCTTTGAGGCTTTGTACTGGGATCATCGAGGGGCAGTTCTAGTCATCCGTATTACAGACGGCCAGCATGACATGAACAGGAGGTTCCTGGAACAATTCTCAGTGGTGCACCATGTACCTAAAGTGGTGATTTTTAAGCTTTTTCATCTCATGGCACACATAAGCTGATTACTAAAATTCTGCAGCACACACACAAAATATATTTTGGCTAATCTGACAAAAATAGTTATAATTTCAATTCATCCACACCAGACTGCTATTGTTGTGTTGGCTCTTATCATTTTTTATTTGATAATCTAAGGAAAAAGAGGTTAGTGCTCCTTACTGAATAGTCAAGTATTGCAAATTTTAAACATTCTTGTGGTACACACCAATGTGCCAGGACACACTGGTTGAAAATCAGTGATCTAAAGTGTAGCGTTCAGTTCTCTATTTATTTCTTCTCATCACACTAATTTTTTTCTGATTTCCAAGTGCCCTTTTCTATGGAAAATGAAAAACCTATCCTTCATGAATAATTAGTTTTTATTTTATTACGGCCAAATAATAATGGCCTTTCTTCCATAAATCTCTATAAATCAAGCTTACCAGAGATTTAATGATAAATAGGTAATATGTAAAATGTATGTCAAATACACACACACGTCATATGCACGCATACACACACAATCTTTTTGAATACTTTTTATGCACTGGGCACCATGCTAAATATGTCATCCACATTCTCATTTAAGCCATACAAGATCTCGTTGAGGTGGATGTTGTGATGTTCATTTCCCAGGGGAGGAAGCTGAGGATTAGGACAGTACAGTAACTACTCAAATGGCACACAGCTACTGACTGGGATTTCTGGGACATCAGACTCTGAAGGCTGTGCTTCCAACCACCATGTTTGAGTCGGGGAGAGAGAAGGACCCTGTTCCCCACCCACCGTGAACTCCAAAGGAGCGTGTCCTGAATAACAGGGCCTGCGCGTTGTCGTAGTGATCCTGGAGCTTCCTTTGTCTTCCTGTGGGTGGCTCCTTTCTACTCACTGCACCCCCTCGTCTGCGCCACACCTGCTGTGTGGCCTCATCCCAGTGCCCAGGACGCTCCCCCACAGCCGAGCGTACAGGGGTGGGAGCGGGGGTCAGATTGAAAGAGAAGAGTTTCTCCTGTTTGTTTAGTAATGATCTGTGTAGCACAAATGTTTAGAAATCTTAAAGTTATAAAGGACCATGAGGATCTCTAACTCCTTCATTTTATGGATGAGTAAGTGGAGATTTAGAGTTGACACCAGTTGCCTAATTGCTTCAATAGACAATTAGCAGCAGAGCCCGGTCCAAATCCAGGATCTGTTGCCCACACATGTGCTCTTGTAATAAAAAGCTGGCTCCTACACGTGTCTGCTGCGTGTGTGTGTCCACAAATGTGAAGACAACCAGCGCAAGCGCTCACACGTGTTTGTGTGCTCTCCGTTCATTTTGAGAGCTCGTTATGTGCTTAAATTTGATTTCCAGTTTAAATTTTACTTATGGAATATTAACTTCATTTCTCAATTTCTTTTATGATTGTTTAAATTGCCAGTTGTAATGTCACAAGCAGCCTTGATTCATAGGAGGATGCTGGAGGAGGAACTGGAGGAATGACTCTGGGCCTCACTCATCCAGCCTTGTCTCTCATACTCCTCTGCCCCTCCCACACCGCTCAGCCCCTCCCACACCCCTCAGCCCCTCCCACACCGCTCAGCCCCTCCCTCGGAGCCCACACTGTCATTACTCTTCCCACCATTCCAAACCCCTGTGTGAGAAGCAGGGCCATGTTCCTTATTCACTGATAGTATGAAGTCATCAGTGTTCTATAATCTATATGTTGTATATACACACACACGTATACATATTCCATCTATATATATGCATATAGACGGAATACACAACCCAGTAAGAACACACACATACGCAACTTCCTTTCTTTTAAGTATAGCTATGCTAGTTACTATATCTTTAATGATAAATGAAAAATTAATAAACATTTAACCAAAGCGATACGGCAGCTGACTTTTTGCCGTGCTAAGTCAGGAGTAGGTTCGATTCCATTCCTCAGTCATCAGAGTGATATCAAATCTAAGGCGTAAGTGGTTTCTGTCCACGTTGCAATCTAATATCCAGCTGTTTGCTTTTCTTCCAGCACCCTGCTGCCCACCCCACCTCTTGCTGAGGGCAGGAAGCACTACTAATCATTCTTATGCTCGTTATTGAACTGGATTCTTCTCAGAGCCTGGCCCCTGGGGCATGGGGGAACCTGCTTGGGCAGACCACCCAGGGTCCCACTGAAAAGTGGTCAGTCTGAGTGCAGGTGGCTGCCCTCCTGCTCAGGTTTCTGTTAAGACCCATTAACTCTGCCTTGATGGGCACTTAAGATCATTAACTCCTTCATTCCCCCGCCCTCCAGGCACTGAAATGTTTGAATGTTCCAGGGGAGTTATTGCTATTCAGAATCCTGGGCACTAGCAACTCTGGTTCTGATGAGAGAACACCGCCCCAGAAAAATGACAGGGTAGGACCCGAATCAGGGCCAAGAAATTCCAGCAGGTGCCTCTTAGAAAAATGAAAAGTGCTCTGTATTATAGAATTGAAGAAACAGCTGTTTTC